>AFRA01000234.1:0-39090 GCA_000223055.1 Claviceps fusiformis PRL 1980
CACGAGAAAGAATAGGACAGGAAGCAAAAAAAAAAAAAAAAAAAAAAACGAAACTAGGGTTCCATTGTTCCATCTGTCATGCAAATCTCGTCACATCTGACCTGACCGCCCCGTAAGGCAGTGGGCCAACGTGCGCAGCATGTAGCATGCAGCATACAGCGTTGCTGCCCAAGAAAATACCGAGCAAGAAAAAAAAGGGAAAAAAAAAGGAAAGACGCTTTTCATGTCATGGGTTTTTTCACTGATTGGACGGAAGGTGGTGTCATGTTATGGGGCTGGGCGAGAGAAGCCGATGAAAACAACGCATCGCCGGGTCTGTGTATGTGTGTGTGCGTTGTTATGCCGGGCCAACAAGCCAAGTAACGGTTTTTTTTTTTTTTTTTTTTTTTTTTTAAAAAAAAAAAAAAAAAACGAACCCCAACCCATGTACATATATCAGTGTGTTTGCCCAACAACATCCAGCTTCTCTATGGTTTTATTTTATTTTTCTCTGTGTTTCTTCTTCCGATTCTGCTGCCCAGCTCCAAAGCCAACTCCATCGCCGCAGAACCCAACCCCCGATAATACCCTTCCCGTTCCGTCCATCGCATCGCAGCCCAGTGTCCCGCGCCGAGACATGTCTCTTCCGACGCAGGGACTCTGCTGACAAAAGCGAAGGAGCCAAGAAGCCGAGGCAGTAAAAAGGTGTGTTTGCATCTTGCGCTTGGATTTGCGAGGTCATTTCTTCTTCTTCGTTCTTGAAATGCATTGTCTTGCCGAGATACCCGACATTTTTTTTTTTAAAAAAAAATAAGAATAAAAATAATGAAAAATAATAAGAATAATAAGAATGAAAAAAAAAAGACATTTTCCTTCGTATGTGCTCTTTTTGAAAATTGGTGCTGCGGGAGACGGGGAAAGGGAAAAAAACAAACGCAATACCAACACGACACAGCAGCAGCAGCAGCAGCAGCAGCAACAACAACAACAAAGCCGCATTTCCAAGCCAAACAAACCCAGGAAAGAAAAACAAAAAAAAAAAACCTTCCAAAGAAAAGAAAATTCTCTTCACAAATATCCCCACCTACATAATAAATGGCCGAACAACCCCCCTCCTCCCCCCCTCCAGACCCCGACCACCAACAGAAATCGCTACAAGAGCAACTCCAGGATGAACGAACCCTCCGCCGCTTCACCGAACGCGTCCTCGACTGCCGCCAGCAGGAGCTCCAGCACGCCGAGGCCGAAAACGAGCGTCTCCGCAGAAAGCTCGAGCAGCTCGCCCGCGAGACGCACGACGTCAAAGCCCAGCTGCGCGCCAAGGAGCGCGGTCTGCAGGAGGCCGCCGACCACATCTTCCGGATGCAGGTGCCGCGGGAGGACATCACCGAGGCGGAGGCCCGGGAGACGTACAAGGCCCTGTGCGGGAAAGTGCAGCGGTGGGTGGAAAATCGGCTGCCCGGGACGGTCGAGGCCGTTCTGGCAGGCCATGGGCCGGGCCCGGTCCCGGGCCCGGGGCAGCGGGTGAAGACGCCGTCGGCGCAGGAGGCCGCGCGGTTCCTGTCGCTGCTGCGGGAGCCGGGGAGGCGGTGCTTGGCGGTTCACGAGGGGGACGAGTACCATGTTGTGGCGGGCATCATGTATTATCTCTGGCTGGGGCTGTTCTCGAGGCCGTTTTACTGTCCGCTGGATGATGGGGGGGAGGACTCGACCATGGCGTGGATCTTGGATGTGGAGGCGGCCATGGGGAAGACACGAGGTATGTGTTTTTTCATTCCTTGCGTTTTACGTTTATTGTATATTTTACACGTCCACATGTGTCCATGTTGCATGGTGTCCAGATCGCTGCCCTGCCCACGATGCGGCGTATACAGCTACATGTGCACATACATCTACATTTTTGTCTCCGAGAAGACTCCCCGTTTCTAATCACCCGTGACAGACGTAGAGCGCTGTCGGGAATGGAGATGCGAAACCCTCACGGCCATATGCTCTCGCAAGTCTTTCAAGTCCCGTCGAGACTCGTACCTGCACCTCCTCTCCAAGGATCTCGCGTCCTGCCTCGCCGTCCTCTTTCCCAAGATCCCGGCTCCCAAGCTGCAGAGTTCGCTGCGAGAGGCCATCGTCCAGCCCGCCGCCGACCTCGCCCACAGCCTGCACACCTCCATCAGCATCTTCTGGCTCAAGTGGCCCCTCAAGACGGCGAGCTCGCGCCTCGAGGTCTACGAGTGCACCAACCTGGCCGACGATGGTCGCATCGTGGACCTGTCAGGCACGTTGCCCGAGTCCAGCGCCCGGCGACACGCCAAGTACCTGTTTGATATCGCCCCGGGCTTGTTCGTCGAGAGGATAGACGGCGGCAAGAAGATGGCCATCAAGTCGATTTGTCGGCCCAAAGTGCTGATTCATGCTGGAGAGGGTCCCGTTCCGCACAAGCCCACCTTGTTGACGTGGTTGCATGATGCGACGGTTTGTTGAGATAAGGAAGAGCGATTTTTTATTTTCATCTTTTCTTTTTCATGTATTTTTTTCTTGTTCATTTCGTCTCTTAAACGGTAAGCAAGGTCGCGTTTTTTTTTTTTTTTGCCAGTCTTGTATGAATCAGCATTTATATCCATCCCAATCTGTGGTCATTAAGGACGGTTCAAGCGTGTGACGACGAAACACACAAGATTAGGTAGCTTGTAATAACACGGGACATTTTTTCAGAAAGCATGTGCTCTTTCTTTCGATTTGATCCTTTTTGTTTCCTATTTTCTTTTTCCTTTTCTTTTGCCCTTTATAAAACGCCCTTGTGTGGACTCCCCGCAGGAGAATTTTTTCTCGTCAAAGCAGGCGACTTCGCATGACATGCGGCGCCAGAGCCCAGCTCCGGCACAAACGGACGTATGCAATTGCGAATATAGTCCTCGTCCATGCCCAGAGAGACAGCATCCCTCAATCCGCGGTTGATGCGCCCGACGTACTCGTCCCGGGGTCCGCTGTCTTTGACGTGAACCCGACTAATGTACACGAGGACATTGCACGCCCGCCGTTCGAGAGAAGCACAAGTAGCACCGGCACCGGCACCAGCGGTTCTGCTCCTCCAATGGGCATGCTTTGCCTTGATACTCGCCTCCGAGGGGCCTCCTCTGGCGACGAGCCACGATACAGGCCGCCTGTATAGCGAGCAGCATGCCAGCCTCACCAAGACGGGCATATGCCTCTTCTCGTAGGCCCCCTTGGAGACCCCCTCGCTAATGTCGAGCTTGTTCTCGTCCCTGTCGTCAATCTCGTAGACCAGCCCGTCGACCCAGTGTCCCTCGGCGGCGACCACGTTGGCAAAGCCCCGCTCGTTGATTTGCCATCGGAAGTCAGGAAGCCGGCCGAAGCCGACGTACTTGCTGTTGGGGCAGCGCCGTTGCATCTGCTTCATGTGGAGGTTGCTGCCGTAGGCGAAGTAGTATTTTGCGCTGGCGGGTCGAGCCTCGCCCGATGTCGTGGTCGGCGCTTTCATGTCTCTTTTTTTTTGTTTTCCTGGGCGTTTTTTTTTCTTGTCTTCTTTTTTCTAGTTCTCGTTTCCTCTGCAACCTCTCTGTTTTGCGTGTAGGGCTCTACATGTGTATTCTCTTTTGTTTTCCTGACTTCTTTTTTTTTTTTTTTGCGTCTCTGTTGATGTGGTGTTGCGTTTATTCGCTGTCAAGATGCCAAGGCTGTGGGAAGGGAATAAGCGGAAGGCGGGACTCAGATGTCATTGGAGTGATTTGGGGGGGTGGGGTGAGGATTAATGGCAGCAAGGGTGTCTGTCTAAGACCCTAACAAAGGACTTTGTAGAATGAGGGGGAGCTGCGACAGGATTTTTTATGTTTTATGAAAACAATTGAACAGAAACTCGAGTGAAAAGCAAGAAGAAAGTGCCTTTATGAATTTACTGGCCCTGAAGGCTGAGAGGGAGCCAGAAAAAAAATCAGATCAGATCAATACAGTTGCGTCATGTCTCGTGCCAAGCACAGCCAGTCGGCGGCTGCCAGGGCCCGGGGGCTGTGCTGTGCCGTCTGGTGCTGTCACCTGCCTGTGTCAAGTCAGAGTCACGGCCGGATCAGGTACATGTACACTGTGCAACACTGCGCAACACTGTGCCATGGGCGGCAGGTGGTGAGTCGAGTCGTGACTGCCAACTGGAGGCTCGAGAGTCGAGAGTCGAGAGTCGAGGCTCGAGAGCGTGATGCTCATTGCCGCACATGCAGGTTCATGTTGGGCACCAACCACCAATAGAGCCGCACCACGTTCATCCAGCCGTCACCGCAGCCTCCTCTTTTTGTCTGGAGGCAACCCACGCGAGAGCAGAATTTGTGAGGCTGTGGGATGAAGGGGATGTTCATCCGTCGTCTTCTTCTCTTGGATGGAAGACCCTTTGAAGGGAAAAGGGTCGCAAACCAGAAGCGCAAAACCCTGCAGGGGGCCTTGCTGTCAAAGTTTCAACGTTGCCGTGGAGATTTTGCATGGAAAGCTGAAGGAAGCCTAACACCAGAACGCACAAAAAAAAAAGAAGAAGAAAAACAGATAAGAAAAAACGACCAACAAGCAATCACGTCCATTCCGTGCTGTTCACCCCCTGCGCCGCCTAGCCACGCTGCTGACAGTTATGTACCAGGACTTTTGTTCTATTCGCGCCGGACTCGCACACCCCGTGTTTGTCTGAACAGCTCTTGTTCATTTTTATGCGCCATTCGAGCCAGCGCAGCACGGCGCAGCTGCGCTGTAAACGTCGGAAGGGGAGACAGGCCACGGAGAGAGGGGAAGGGGGCCCGATGAAAACCCAGCTTGAGCTGTGCATGCTGTCTTTGGTGCTCCTTGGGCTTTTAAACCCGCAACCAAAAACAGTCACGCCTCACTCATCCGTGTTGCGTTGTCTCCGTCTGCCGTGTATGTGTTCAATTCGGCTCGTCAGACAGATGCCTCACATATATACGGTGTTTGATACAGTGTTTCATATGAGATATCACAGACACGCCCCATTGAACAAATACTCTCCGTCCTATCTTGTTTAAAAGAAACGCCGAGTAACAGAACCAACAAGAAAAAAAAAAACCTTTGCTTCCTTTTTTAATCAACTTCCCCCACCCCCGATGTTCCTCACCCCATCCAAGACGCGTGCCATGCGACACTACAACTTTGGCGTTGAAATTGAGAGTATCGGGAAGCCCTATGGCGGCGGCGAGTCCTTTACCAATGTCGACTGGTATAGGCAGCTGGCGCAGAAGCTGCAGAATAGGGGTATCGATGCCGTTTACGACGACTGCTCGCGGTATAGCAAGCATCCCGAGTATTATGGCGGCAAGTGGTTTGTCACAAGAGATGGCTCGCTCAAACGGCCTCGTCCGTATGGTGTGTATATATATTTTTGTTTTCTTTTCTTAATTCCCCTTCCTCTCCAAACCCACATCTTCATTGATGGAACCTCCTTAAAATTCCATTCCCCATTATGAGCCAATAGTCATGATTGTACATAAAAGCTTCCTGATCTATACAACATACATGTATGTGCACTAGTACTAATACTGAACGTTCACCCAGTCTGCATGGAAGTCGTCTCCCCCCGTCTAGACACAACCCTCCACGTCTCCCGCATTCTCGGTGACTTCTGGGAAGCCATGCGCGTGCACTTTAACCCCCAGCGAGATCCCTCCTGCGGCGGCCACGTCCACGTCACTCCCGTCTCCCGCAGGAACAAGTTCAAGTTTAGCTCCCTCAAAAAGATTGCCTTTGCCGCCGTCGTTTACGAGGACTTTGTCTCCTCCATCCTGCCCCCGTCCCGTCGAAACAACCAGTTCTGCAAGCTCAACAGCCAGAGCCCAGACTCGCGTCTCGCAGAGACACTCCTCTGGGGCAAGTCCACCTCCAGCCTGAAACAGGTCGCCGCCGAGATACGGGCCTTGTCCACAGAGATGGACCTGTGTGCGTACATGCAAGGGAACCGCTACGTACTGTGGAATTTTCAAAACATCTTTCCGCATCCCAAGACGGGACGGTGTACCGGAACCGTGGAGTTTCGAGGCGGCAATCAGTTTTTGAACACAAAGGGCACGTTGGCGTGGGTGGCATTTGTGCTGGGTTTTATCACCTTGGCTCTGAAGGAGGTTTGTTTCCCATGCTTTTATGTATTTTTTTTTCCCTCATTCCATTCATTCGTGGGAGGAAAAAAAAAAAAAAAAAAAAAAAAAAAAAAACCAACCTGCAGCCTCCGCTAACATAACCTCCCAAACCACCCCTCCCCCAAGCATGCAGAACCTCCTCAAGAAATTCTCAAAATACACAAACCCATCGCAACCCGAATACCCAGAACGCCTACAGAAATGGTGGAAGGAGATTAAAAAGGCGGCCAAGAAGTCGAAAATGAGCAGGCATCTTCCCGACGAGTACAGCAAGATGATTTCACGGTGACGGAATAATACAAACCACGGATACAGATGCGGATAACGGATAAGAATATGGATACGAATATCGGACTTCGGATTACGGGTGATGGACAACAGATACGGATGTGTATACGTACAATGTTTTGGTTCTTTTCTTTTGCCTTTGTCTTTCACTTTCTTTTTCTTTTTCTTTTTGTTTTTCTTTTCTTTTCTTTCCTCCTTTCTTTCTCTCCTCCTTTCTTTTTTCTTTTTCTCTCTTTCTCTCTCTGTCTTTCCTTTCTCTTTCTCTCCATTCTCTTTCCTCTTCGTCCCCTTTCTCTTTCTTTTTCCTAGCATTTACTCCAGACAGACCTCACGGATAGCAGACACACGGGTCCCTGCACCGAATCATCTTTCGTTTCTTCGTCTCTTTTGTCTCTTTTCAATTACGTGTCATCTTTCGTGTTTCTTTCCTCAAACCCCTTCTCTGAGACGGTACATCATAGCGGTGACTTTCTTTGGGTCATTGATTTCAAACTTCCTGTTGAGGGCGTTCCGTGACTTAGTTTGTTTTTCCCTGTTTCGCACGTTTGTTGAATAGCAAGAAAAACGAAATGAATGAATGAACAAAAGAAACACATACACACACGCACACGTTTGTACAACAAAATGGTACGCCTAGCTCAGTTAATACATCATTATCCATATCCAACTCAATGCATTCGTGTCCGCCATGAAACCAACGCTCGGAAACAATCACTCGTAAACGCCCACTGCAAAGCCTGCCTGCTATGCTTCCTCTTTCGCAGGCCCCTCCTCAAAAAGAACTAGAATTGTGCCTGCTTTGCAAATGTCCTGCAAAGTCATATTAGCATTGTAGTCCTCAACCAAGCGCCTTCGCCTTTCCCTTCTCCTCTCACACATCGATAAGGGACGGACGGCAAGAAAAACCAAATACTGACCCCCTCCTTATGTGCCAATCTCTTCACAACGCCGTCCTGCGGCGATCGTATGACCGTTTCCATCTTCATCGACTCAATACTAGAGGGTAAAAAAACGTTGTTAGTGTTGGAAAGAATTGTCTGCGATTGTCAATGTTTCCAAAGCAAAACTCCACTTACACAATCAAAGGTGTTCCCTTCTTGACCTCTTGCCCCTCCGCCACCTCATTCTTGAGAATTTTGCAGGGCATTGGCGCCACGACCGAGGCGGCAATCTCCTTGATACCCAGGGCCTTCTCATACCACGTTGGTGGCAGCAGTGCAAGATCCGTCTTCACACCGTGCTGAAAGACGGTAACGTTGGTCTCGTTTCCTTGGGTTTGCGGCACCACGGACGACAGAATTCTCTCAGACGGAAAGTACGTCTGCAGCTTCACGACAGCACCTTTGACTTCAGATTCTGTCGCAACGTTTTCCAAGACCACCTCATCCTGTCCCTTGTTTCGTGAAATGGACACATTGTACAGATTGTGCCCGGTTTGCGTGATGGCGACATCCACAATTTCGCCCTCCTGCTCACTGTATCCATCGAGAACCTTGAACGTCAGCTTGCGCTTCGCTGAGGCACTTGCTTCGCTGAAGCCGAGCGTCAGCCCGTGCGGCTTGCTGTCCTTGATTTGCAAGTTGAACACGCCCAGTGCCGCTTGCGCAAAGACTTCATTATTGATGTGTCTTGGTTGAAAGAGCTCATCTCTCCACTTGTCGATGAAGCCCGTCTCCACATCGCCTTGGATGAAGGCCGGTGAGTAGCACAGACGTTTCAGAAACTCGACATTGGTGCTGACGCCGACAATCTCGAATGCGCGCAACGCAGCTGCTAGCTTGGCGATGGCCTGCGCGCGGTTTTCTCCTCGCACAATGAGCTTGGCAATCATGCCATCATAGGCTTCCGACACAGTGCTTCCGGAACCAAAGCCCCAGTCTAATCTGATGTCTGGGTCGGCAAGGATGGAGTCGGGCAGGACAGCGTGGACGAGCTTGCCGGAGTCAGGCATGAAGCCCTTCTCGGGGCTCTCGGCATAGACACGGGCCTCGATGGCGGCGCCTAGCTTCTTCATCTGCTCCTCAACCTGTGACTGCGTAAGAGGGAGTTCTTCTCCAGCGGCAATGCGAAACTGCCACTCAACCAAGTCCAGACCAGTCACCATCTCGGTGACGGGATGCTCGACCTGCAGTCTAGTGTTCATCTCCATAAAGTAGAATTTGCCACTGTCCTTGTCGAGGATAAACTCGACGGTGCCAGCGCCAACATAGCCCACTGCCGACGCCGCCTCTCGGGCCTTGTTCCATAAATCTTGTCTCGTTGCCTCATCCAGGTCAGGGGCGGGGGATTCTTCCAGCACCTTCTGGTGTCTTCGCTGAACACTGCAATCACGCTCGCCCAGAGCAACGGTATTTCCATGCTTGTCGGCAAAGACCTGAACCTCGACGTGACGCGGTCGCACAATGTACTTTTCCACGAGCATGACCTCGCCACCTTCACCAAAAGAAGCGCGCGCCTCGGCCCGCGCACTCTTCAGTTGGGTCATGAACTCATCCTCTGTCATGACGATTCGCATGCCCTTGCCGCCGCCGCCTCGTACACTTTTCAGCAGCACAGGAAACGTAATATCCTTGGCATATTGAAGCAGCTTCTGCTCGCCTTGCTCTGAGCCATGGTATCCGGGTACGCAAGGCACGTTGGCAGCGGTCATGATCTCCTTGCTCCTCGCCTTGTTGCCCATGTCGGCCATGGCTGTTGCGGGAGGTCCAACGAAAACGATGCCCTCCTCCTCGCATTTTTGGGCAAACTGAGAGTTCTCTGACAAAAACCCATATCCAGGATGCAAGGCTTCGATACCGTGCTCCTTGGCCAGAGCAATGATTTTGTCTCTATCGAGGTAGCCATTGGCGGGCCCCAGGCCTAATGACCGAAATCCAGTTGAAGCATGCCACGAGCCGGCATCAACGTCAGTGTAGACAGTGGTGGCGCGGATGCCCATGCGCTCCGCGGTGCGATTGATTCGAATGGCAATCTCGCCACGGTTGGCAATAAGCACCGACCTCAGCGCATGTGTCTTGGGAGGGGAGGACGGCGACGACGTGGAGAGGTAGCGAGGTGGCGGCCTCAATGGAAGGCGAGTTGCTCTGATGGACCGCATGATGACAAGACCTGATGGTTGAATGTGTCTTGGAGAAAAGAAGGAAGCAAGAGAAAGAGGCCGTGATGGCGGGCTCATCGGCTTACGCTTCATAGAGGCTCAACGCCTCTGTCATGGCAGGAGCGACCTGGAGCGCGCTGTGCCGGCCATGATGAGCCGAATGTAACCGGCAAGCTAAAGTAAGTTAGTACCTAGTAGGTACGTACCTAGGTAGCCAACCGCCAACGGATCCCGCTCCCTCCCATCCCATCCCTTTGTGTGCCATGCCAACGACGAAAAGCAGCCAATGGGTCTGGCAGCATAACGGGAGGCGGTTTCTTCTTTGGGATCCTGCATTCGGTGGTGTCACAATGGCCGCGTCCCGGCTGTTCAGCCTGTTCTTCGGGCATCAAAGGAAGACTGTGAGCAAGTTCAACTTTCAAGGCTGTACGTGTCGAAACTGGAGGGGACGTCACCGCCTAAGCTACATTGGTCCAATCAGAGGACAGAGCCACTCACCCACCCAGATCGGCGTGAGCCCCACTCCCCGGCAGATTGCTATCCCGCCCACATATCATCTTATCGCCGTCGACTAAATTTCGCTGCATGCATTCAACTGCAGCAACCGCACATGGCAGGAAACCGATCGCACCAAGCCGATATCCATACCGACCATGGATAAAATCCCCCTCAACTACGAAGCCTCCGGCGGCGACACACACAAGCAAATAACAAACTGCCTGCCTCAAGAGGTTGTGCAATGCCTTCAGAATGCTCGATTCGTGAGTGTGTTTTCCGGCCCCCTCATCCCAATCGTCCACATTGTGTTCTTTTCCAACCGACCTCTTTGCGAGACATTAAGCTCCCACACGTTTGTTCATAGGCTTTTTATATCTGACCTTTTGATTCCCATCGAAATGTACAGCTTCATCTCGCAACATGCACTGACAACGTGCCCAACGTCTCGCTCATGAACTATACCTACCTACCCTCATCACCATACTCGTCCGTTCCGGTGATTGTTATGACGACGAATCCCCAGTCGCGAAAGACTACGAACATAATCAGAAATCCCAATGTATCTCTGCTTGTCCATGACTGTGAGTCTGGATTGAAAACAACTAGGAACGGCGTGATTCAGATCCGATATGCACAAACCGCTGACTCGCTCGGCTAGGGGTATCTCACAGACCGCCGACGTCTGGACGTCGCATGTCAGGTGGTTCACCGGGACCAGAGCAGCGGTCCAGTCTGGCATCACTGCTGCTCAACCTGAACTCCACCGCCATGTCTAGCATCAGTGCTACCATAGGAGGAGAAGCACGCCTGGCACCATCCGGATCCGACGAGGAGAAATACTTTACGGAGCAGCATCTGGCGAACAATACCTTTGAGGAGGGGGAACCCATCTTTCGCCCAGACAGTAACTCGGAGGCTGAGACTCGGAATGGTCATTTTGTGGATGGAGAGGAAGTTCGCGTCATTATTGTCGGTATCAAAGACGTGAGGATTAGTGATTGGAAAGGAACTGTGCGGGATTGGGCACTCGTCCCTGATGCGAACCTGGTGAACGGACAGTGACCGAAGTTTGGCACACTGCGGCGGATATCAAGTACCTAGATGAGCGATGCTCCCTGCGTACCTGCTTCTGAGAGTAGGCTTCCGTTGAATCTGCTTTGCGTTGTCTCGATTTTTTTTTTTTCGAAATATAGACCACGCATCTAGCGCGCCAGAAAATAGGTTTGTTCTTTGTGCTCAAGCATTTCCGCGTCAAATGAGTCAAATGTTGCAAGTATGAAACTCGTTGCTTGGGCCTAGGACGGCAATAAAAAGGTATAAAGGCACTCTAGTATGCTGCCCAACTCAATACACCGGCTTACCATGCCTTTTTGCCGCTTTTCTTTTCTCTTCTTCTTTCTTTCTTTCTTTTTTTGCCACAAAGAAATGTTATCATTGGCAGAGATGCTGTGTTTCTGGTCCAAAACGGACAACGTCTTTGCTGGGTCTGGTCTCCGGGTTACATCTCAAACCTTTATGTCCCACTCATGATGTTCCTCATCGTCTTGTTCGCCCGAAACTGCCAAGACGTCGTTGGCGGTTGAGGGTCGTTCGCAAAGAGACAAATGGTCTTCTATTACGAAATCTGACGCGAATGTCTCATTATCTCGTTGACGTCACGTTGTCAGGACTTGTGGTTCACAGAGTCAGCATATCTCCAGGATGATATTGTACTTTTGCCGGTGCTCAGGACATGGCTCAGGTCTCAGTTGGGCTCTCTCCAACACGTCCTGAAGTATGGAGAAGACATCCGACGGTAGCATCTGAGGCGACTGCAGACTTCGGACGCGCACAGTCGAGGTGTTTGATACGTCGGCTGCTTTGAATCAATGCCCATACTTTGGACGACATTTACTCCCAGCTAAAACCTCGAAAATATGAGAGGTTCAATCGAGCAGGGTACGCAAGCCGATTTTTTTGGATGGATACATGCTTGTGATGCAATTCATACATATCTGCCCCTAAGACGCACTGGACAGACGGTCTCAAAGAAAATCCACTTTGATAGAATGCTGGGCGTAAAAGCATGTCAGTTCAAGTCCAAATACGATGATGGCAGGCTCTAGACGCCTCTTTGTATCATCACTGGGAACTTGAAGGCTTTGAACTTGAAAGCTGGGACCTGAAAGCTGGGATCGTAGTATGGTCAACGCGGACGATACAGCTACAGTACGGACAGTGCGTGCATCAGATGCATGCACAATTCTTAATCCACGGACGGCAGGTGCGACTGGAGGCCCACGAACTGATGCTTGCCCCTGAGCTGATTGATGATTCTCGTCTCCCGTGACCTGTCTACCTACTAGGTACCTAGTAGGTACCTAGTAAGTAGGTAGGTACCTAGGTAGGTACTTGGGTACGAGCAAGCAGAGAGGAATGTTTGTACACGCATACATGTACATGTATTGTCTTACCACCCGTCAAAGTCCCGAGATGGCCATGCCACAACATTCAGGCACATTGGCAGCTCCAAGCTCTCTGAGGGAGATCGGCGCCTGCTCATGCTGCTTTTGAACTTGGTGGCACTCGGTGGCGCTTTTTCTGGGCCATCCCTGGCCTGGTAGCACTTGAGAGCCATTCATATGATAGGACGGTCGTTCAAGGCCGTTCAATGGACTATTATTCCGCAAGCTACGCCAGCACACCAGCACACACCAGGTTAGTCCAAATAACCCCGGGTCTGTTCATTCTCGATCCTCCTTCATTCTCTCCGTCCTCGTTCCATCGACAATCGCCACTCCTTTGCGTTCGCCCATTCGTCTGGCGGCCTTGACATTCCTTTCTGCGCTGCAAAGTCATTCCTCTGTGACAACTCGACAAGTGTGCATTGTTTTTTTTTTTTTTCTGTTTTTTTTTTTCTTCATTCTCTTTTTTCCAAGACCTACAGCGCGGCCGCCTGACGACTTTGCTTCGAGCAAACCCATTCGCCGTCTCGATTCTACAACGAAACAAGAAACAACACTACATTCATTGCGTACACTGTGCCTCTGCTGGAACGGAGGTCAGTCCCCCACAGCCCTCGGAGCGGGATATGGAAATATCGGTACCTTGGCTCAACGTCGACGTCGAATGAAGCAAGGGTGGGGGGAAATCAAGTCGTCATTATGCTGTGCAAATCGATCCTTGCCGCGGCGGCTATGCTGGCCCTTGCTAGGGCCCAGGTTCAGAGCGATTGCAATCCCATGCAGCGCGATTGTCCTCCGAACCCAGCATTTGGAACGAATCATGTATTCCAATTCAACTCTACTCCTGACAGTGCTCTCTGGGACACCACAGCTGGTGTGGTGAATTACGACGCCAAAAACGGCGCCTCCTTCAGCATCGCCAAGCAGGGCGACTCGCCCACAATCCGCACAAAGTTCTACTTCTTCTTTGGCCGCACCGAGATATGGCTCAAGGTGGCTGGTGGCCGGGGAATCATCAGTTCCATGATGTGGCTCAGCGATGACCTCGATGAAGTCGATTGGGAGTTTCTGGGTTCCAACAAGACTTTTGCCACAACAAATTACTTTGGCAAGGGCCGCCAGGATTACAAGAACGGCGGCTCACATCCCATGTCCGGTATGCAGGATGACTTCCACAATTATACCACTCTATGGACTAGAGAGTCGATACAGTGGTTCATTGACGGCAACCACGTGCGCACGTTGAATGCTCAAGACGCCAACAGCACGCACAATTATCCGCAGACCCCCATGCGCATGAGTATCGGTATTTGGGCCGGTGGCGACCCATCGCTGCCGGAAGGCACTCGGGAATGGGCCGGTGGCGACACCGACTACGCCATGGGTCCTTACACGATGTTTCTCCGGAGCGCCCAGATCACTGACTTCAGCACCGGCAAAGAGTACACGTATGGCGATCGGTCTGGCAGTTGGCAGAGCATCAAGATCGCCGCGGGGAATTCCACCGCCGTCGACGCCCTCAACAGACAACCCGAAAAGTCTCTCGGCGACAAGTGGGCCGCGTTATCCTCGGGAGTCAAGACGGCGGTCTACGGAGCAGGCGCTGCTGTTGCTGGTCTGGCTTTCGGTGCGCTGATATGGTACTATCTCCGACAGCGACGAATCGGAGCCGCTGAAGCCAGAGCGGCTCAGGAACGTGAACTCGTCGAGAGGCGCGAGAACGAGGACTACCAAAAGCGTGGTGTCGATCCCGACGGGTTCATAGCCTACGGGCATGAGTACAATGCGGGCCACTTTCAATCCGCCGGCATCAGCGACGGTAACTCATACCATGTGCCCGTCACGGATCCGTTCAGCGGACCGTTTGATGAGAAGAGCCGGCTCGGAAGCAGTGCTAGCAACGTAAGTGGATTAGCGGGCGGTGCTGCTGTAGCTGGGGGAGCCGTGGGAGCCGTGGGAGCCGCGGCGGGAGCTGCTGGGACCATGGGTAGGCACCCAAGTCGTACCGCCAGTCCTGCCCCTTCTAGTCATCACGGCTTCGAATTCGGCGTCCCTCCCAGCCCGGGTCTCTCCCCACGCTCTCATAGCCCCGGTTCGCCATCTCGCGCCCCATTAATGCCTCCTCAGAGCCCAGGCGTGCCCCTTCAAGGGTCTTCTCGTCCGCACCAGATGCGCAGCGGCTCGGCACCCAACGGCTATACACGCGTCGGATCACCACGGACTCCGGAAAGCTACGGGATGCAGAGAATGCAAAGCCCTGGCGCCATGAGCCAGCAGAGGAACTTTTCCGATCGTCAGCAAGCGGGATATGGATACGGAGGACAAGCAGGGTCACAAAACAGCAGTGGCTGGTACTGATGCCTGACGAGAAGCTCGGGAGGGAGGGAGTGAGGGAATCGGGGTTTGGGTTATGGATCTTGGGATTCTTGGGCCCCCTTTACATATCTGGACGTTATCTTGGTGTGTCGCCCGTGTTTTGGGATTTTGAAATTTTCGATTCAACCTTTTTCATAAGCATGACGCGATGGGAACAACCGTGTCTATTGTTATTTATTCATTTATTTATGTGTCTGGATATATTATTTACTTTTTTTTTTTTTTTTTGTTACTGAGGTGTGTACCAGTCTCCTGAACATGAATGTTGCCCAACCACGCCCGTTGTGTGCCTCTCCAGGAGCAGAAGAAACACCCCGACTTTTGTATTCGCCACATTCAATGCTGTCTTGCATCGTCTGAGACATGAACTGCACATGCTGTCAGATTGCAAATAGCAGCACATGTAGATATGTGGCACATGCCTGGCGGGAATCTGCGGTGCGGTATGTTGGCCAGCAGCAGCTTGTTTAAGGGGCATTATAAGAAGAGAGGGAAAGGAGGAAAGGGAAGAAAGAAGAAAGAAAGAAGGAAAAGTACCTTTTTTTTTTAGGCAAAAAAAAAGAAAATGAAAAAAGAAAAAAGAAAGAAGAAAGAAGAAAGAAAGAAAGAAAGAAAGAAAACGAAAGAAAAGAAAGAAAAAAGAAAATTATACCCTCTTCTGACTCTTGTCTAACCAAAACTCCTCCATTTCATCCTTTCGTCTGGTCCACAACTCCTGCAGCTCCTCGGGCCCCGTCTTCCAAAACTTTTCGTGCAGCGAGACGACACCCCCCTCCAGGTCCCGGGAATTGGGCCACGTGGCGCTCCATTTGTAGGGCAGCTCCCGCCAGGGCATGGGACCGCCCCGCCGAAAGGCATAATTCAGGAGACTCTGCTCCATGGTATGGGGGTCGAAGCGGCGGTAGTGGTCCATGACGGAGAGGAGGTACGAGAAGAGCTCCTGGGACGGGGCGGCGACCCAGAAGCCCGCGCTGAAGGGGACGGTGTTGAGCGGGGGGAAGGGGTGGTCTCTCTGGCCGGTGAGTTGGTTGTCGGAGCGGGCGGCGAACATGTACTGGTTGGGAAGGACGAGGGACTCGTCGGGCTTGGCGTGCTGGTGGAGGGTCGGGACGGGGGAGACGACTTCCTGCTCGGAGAAGAGGGCGTCTATCCTGTCTGTGAGGAGGGTGTCTGCGTCGATGAAGAGGATGCGGTTGTACTGGGTCTGCTGGAGGAGGCGGAGCTTGAGGAACTGGTCTTTCCAGCGGGTGACGCCGGTTTTGATCCACCAGCGTAGGGGCACGGGGTCGGCCTCGATGACGAGGGCGCCTTCGCGGGTGAGCTGGCGTCTTGTCTGGGGGGGCACGTTGGGCGTGACCAGGACGAGGACGTCAATGGTGGTGGTGGAGGAGGACGAGGACGAGGACGAGGACGAGGAGGCGTTGATTTTGGTGTCGGGCGCGTGGAGGAGCTGGTAGAGCAGAGTTCGCGTGGCGGTGAGGTAGGCGTCAGACGAGAAGGATGAGGCCGAGACGGAGGAGGAGGGTCTGTTACCCCCGGAGAGGAAGGTGGCGATGGCGAGACGGGATGTTGGTAATGTCCTGTCGACGAGGCCGTAGGCCGGGTCCGGGAGACGCTTGGGCGACCGGCCTGGCAGGAGGAGGTAGAGGATGAGGAGGCAGGGTATCAAGAGCAGCTTGGAGGGGGATAGTCGTGATAGTCGTTGGATGGATAGCATGCGGTGCATGGTGACGGCGAGGGACTCTGGGGTGAGTCTTGATCTGCATGCGTCGTCGAACGGATTTGACTCATATACTGTCAGCATTATCTAGATATATGTGTGTATATTTATGTATATAGATATATATATGCATATGTATATGTATATTCTCGAGGTATACATGACCGCAGCAGTAATTGGGTCTTGCTGTCTGGACCAGATCAGACACCCTTTGCACCCGTATAAGATGCATCACTGGTTTGACGATTTCTTTGGCCACCGCTCCCAGTGACATCCTACAGAGGGGAAGACTCCCTCCCCTTTCTCTCTGCCTTTGATGCAGGTTGCGGAGTGACAGCATCCAAGGACGACGTGTCATGGGGGTGAAAATCAAATGAAACGCATGACTGACGAGGAATAAGGGAGCGGGCGAAAGATGATGTCACTGAACACGGCAACATGGCTCAATTCCTCTCCCCCGGCACATGACGAGGCAGCAAGAATCGGGAATGAAAAACAAGAAGATAAGTGAGAGGGAAGAAAATTTGGGAAAGAGAGGAAAAACAAAAAAAAAAAAGGAACCTCAGCTGTTGAAATTCAAAATACTTAGACTGTACCTCTTCGGAAAGTTCTTCATTTTCGCCGACCCTGGCCACCCCGGTCACCGTGATTTTTGGAGGCGGTATCCAAGGATTGCCTTGGCAAGAATGTGGAACGTCGTTGGGCGTGTTTTTTTTTGTTTTTGTTTTTTTCGAAAAACGAAAAAAAAAAAAAATAGACGGCACGAGCAAACAAGAAATGGAATACACGGATAGTATTAAGGAGAATAGAAATACATTCAAAATGTTTCTTCGCCCACTGAAAAATCAACATAAAAAAGGAAAGAGAAAAGAAGAACAAACAAGACAGCAAGGCAAGAGAAACCCAAACGTCGTCACAGAGGACAAAAAGGCATTCCCAGACGGGGCACGGGGGAGGGGAACCACATCGCGTTCCTGCGGTTGTTTGCCAACCCAACATATTTCCGCGTTGGATAATTGTATGTACCATGCGCGTCCTTCAATCTTGTTTGCTATTTGTCCATTGTCCAGGTCCCAGGGGTTTGTCTCGTCGTGATTTGGGGGGGGGGGGGGGGGGTAGCACTGAGCACTCAGCAGGCTGCGGCGGGAGGGGCCGAGTCTAATATGCGCTGCTCATGCAGTTTTTTTTTTTTTTTCTTTTTTTCTGCTTCTTCTCATGCATGTATATGTATGTCTATCTGGGGCTGTAAAGAGGAATGTGGAAGAAAGGGGAGGGTGAAAAGGGGGAAAGATCAAAATGAGGAAACAAGTCATGGGATGAAAGGGTGATGGACTTTGACACATGTCGATCAGGAGACCGTGATTGGGTGCCGTTTTTTTTCTTTTTTTTTTTTTTCTTTTTTTTTCTTTTTTTCTTTTTCTTTTTTTTTTTCTTCTTTTTTCTTTCTTTTTTCCTTTTCCTTTTTTTTTTCTTTTTTCTTTTTTTTTTCAGTGGGGTGATTCCCACCCTGGGATTGGCCACCTGACCCCCCGCCAGGGACCATAGCCCACCGCCCGTCGGCTAAAACGGTCTGGCCTGGCTCCCACAACGTTGGCTCATTACCGGCCAGGCACGTTCAAATGTTCTCGTTTGCCAAACTGGAGAAGCGGGTGAGACGGGCTCCGCTACCGCTACCGTCACTGCTACCCGATATGCAGATTGGAGCCGCGTGGGCCTCGACAGATTTGATGAAGAAAATGGCCAATGCGTTGGATGTACATGGGGGGGGGGATGAAAATTGAAAAATGAAATGGGAAATGGGAAATGGAAGTGAGACTGACTCCCTTTGTTGGCGGTGGTGCTTGAGATGTACTTTTGTGGCCAGACGCCACCAGATTTCTGCAAGGCGAGGGGGAAGGGGAAAAAGAAATATGAGCACGTGTAGATGGAATATGAGATAAGCGTAAAGATAAAGTGATGTAGCACTGGCGTGTAGCGATAGGGTATGAATTTGAGTTGGCGCCAGTTGGGTTTAGCACAGAAATGTTGTTTGTTGTGTGTTTATGTTGTGTGTTGTATGTTGTATGCTGTATGTTATATGCTCCATGTCGTATATACAACATCATGAAAAAAGCCCAGACCAAACAAGCCATACAAACCCACACAAAACCATAGGCAACGAGGTTCAAAAGAGCGCCGTCCTAAAAAGTTGCTTCCTCCCTCCATACACACCACGAGCCAGACGGACGTTCTTCGTCCCGTCTTTCTCCGACCACGAGACCATGATGATGCCGCCAGCATGACGTCTCAAGACGGCATACATACATACATACATACATACATACATATACACTACACTCGCGATAGCCTCGTCGGTCGAAATATTGTCCCGTCGTCACTGTACCGCCCAAATACGGCAGAAGAGGTCCCTTGCCCGTGAAGCCTGTTCGTCAGGCGTGAATGGCATTCTTCTTCCTCGTGGACCATGTTCGTTGTCAATCGTGAGGCAGCATCCCTTGAGAATGACTTGTCCACCACGACGTTGCATATATCGATCACGACGGCCATGTTTATCTCGGCCTCACCGCCAAAAGCCATGTACACGACAGCACATCATCTCGATATCGATTCCCATTGATCCGTTCTATGATTGCCATTCTATACAATATACAAGGAACCCCCCTCATCCCATATACTTGTATTTATGTCCCATCTCGCCCGGTAAGGCCTCGCGTGCAAAAACAAACAAGGGAAGAAAGAAAAAAAGGAAAAAAGGAAAAAAAAAAAATCGTAATATACAAACATGTGTCGTCATTGTTTATCTCCCTTTCAACGCATCATATGACAAGATTATGCATGAAAAATGATAAAAAAAAAGAAAAACCAGGGACAAAAAAAAAAAAAAATTGAACCACCAAAAATTAAAAGTGTGCCAACAACGACAGCACAGCTCCCAGGTTTTTTCTCTAAATAAAACGCCGCTCTAAATACTCCGTGTGGTGAATTATAGTATGACATCATGCGCGCTAGCAATGTATTGACGAGAATCCGTGCACTCAGAACTACCGTCATTTCAACATGTCGACAAGCAGCGTGAGGCAGAACGGGGCCCCCAGAGAAAATGCATAGAAGCACATGCATGGAAGGCGTTTGCTCCGGGGATCATCTCCTTACTCACCCTGGTCGCATGGGGGAGGAAAAAAAAGGAAAAAAAAAAGAGAAACTCAGTCCAGCCCCCTCTTCGGCCCAGGGTGGGCAAAGAACAGAGCACCGGTGAAGTTTTGAGAAGCGATCGCTGGGTCATCCTTTTTTTTTTCAAGCTGGAAAAAGTAGGACAGCTCTCTATGAGGAGACCTCGAGGTCTACGATGAGGTTGGGAACCGCAAACGTCACATTCTTCAATGAGCTGTAAGCTTCCTGGCCAAAAGCAAAATAGCCCAGGTAGTCGTCCTTGGTAGGATAATCGGCGTCGTTGAAGGCAAAAATTTCGTCGAGCAAGGGCACAAAACTGCCATTGAAGGATTTGACAGGTTCCTCTGCTACCCATGTCAAGACCCTCTGCTTTGTGACCACGTTCTGGCCGGAGTAGAGGTTGCTATTTGTCATTGTTAGAATGGCGAGCAAACCGGGGGAGGCAGGTACACACAAAGTCCTAGGACAAAAGCCTGGGACAAAAGCCTGCAGGGTTGCAAACTCACAAGTCAGTGCCGCGTATCGTCACGGTCTTGAGGCCCTTGTCAATGACTGTTTTCTTTCCAATGGGGAAGGTGTCCGTGCCAAAACGGGCTAACCACACCATGATTTCGTGAGAGGCCTCCTCGGGTTTGCCAGCCTTGGCAGGGTCTTTGTCCATGAACATATCGACGGCGACGTTGGCGTTGATTTGATTCTCTGCGATCGCCTTGTCATCATCGCTAAGTCTCGTCGAGCTGTCGTTCTGCAAGGACATGAACCAGCTCACGCCAAGATCCAGTTTCTTGAGGGACCCGAGCTTGGCAGGAAAATCCGGGCTCATGACCTTTGCGTTGGCGAAAGCGTGCACGTTTTTGGTACCAAGAGCTCGGGGGTACTGCCACGTCACGTTGAAAGGAGGAGCCGATCCCGCTGTTTCGTAGGTGTGATTTCCATTCAAATTGACCTGTGGTTGGTGATGTTAGCGTTGGGAAGTCGAGTCGACTGATGGAGCCTGTGTTTTCTTTTGGGAACTGGAGGTGTGGCATTTACCATCATGCAAATGTGTCCAGCATCGCCCTTTTTCCAACCCCAAGGATTTGCCGACACTGGAAGAGAGGAGTCAGCATTGAGAGGTCCAGCATGTCATGTTTTTTTTTGGTGTTATTCTCTCCTATGTGCATGTGCGTGTTTGTGTGTTTTCCATGTTTCTCCCTTTTGCTTTTTCCTGTTCTTTTCCTCTTCTTTTTTCTTCGTAGTCTTCTGTTCTTTTGCTTCTTCTTTTCCTGATCGTTTTTCTCTTCTTCTTGTCTTCTTCTTTGCTTCAGAGCACACAGCTCGCTCTGTTGTTCGGGGAAAGCGCGATCAATTCGTGGAGACCATTCCAGGCAAAACATACAGCTGAAATCAAGGCCATCCAGGGCTTTTGAATAAACGCCTTCGGCGGTGTCACAGCTCATTGGGACGGTATCCGGTTCAATGATACCAATGCCCGGCAACCCGCCAGTTCTGTCACTACTGTACATTGGAGGCGGCTTGCCAGTCGCGCGATTGAGGGCCTGGAGACCCATCAAAACGCCGATGGTCGTGCCAACAGGCAACGAGAGGAAGAAACCGCTAATCACCCATCTGAGCATGGCTGCTGGTGTGAGGTGTCGACGACGACGGGAACGAAAGCGGTTTTGCGAGGGTCCGAAAAAAAGGAGGGGGGAGAGGGAAGAAGAGAAAGAGAAAGAGGTGGCGGTGCCGGCAAACGCAAGAGCGGCAACGACGGGAGTTGGCCAGACGAGGATAAGTAAGAATCGTCAACGGGGCTAACGAGGCCAAAGTATGCGGACAAAGCGAGCGGCGGGGGAAAGCGAGAGAAGGTGATGCAAAAGCGAGCGGACGGAAGGAGGCTGTTGGACAAGTCAATTCGTTGTTCAACGAAGCCAGCAGGTCACGATTGCACGCAGGAGATATTGGTGGTTTTTGCTGGGATGGGAAGGACAAAAAAAAGGCACCAGCCAGGCCAGTCATGGACGGGTCTGGTCTGGTCGGTCAGCGACTCAGCGACCCGGCGACTCGGCGAGCCGGCGGTGGCTCATGGTGGCTCTGGTGGCTCTGGTGGACAAGTTTGGGGGGAGGGGGATGAAAAAGGGGGGCCCCCGTTCCAGGCTTCAACTGGCGGGCGGACTGCAGTGACCTGGCGGCCCGACCAGACACGAACAGACCCAGACCAGGTTTGACTACGCAAACGGTACGGTGCACGTACTGTGCCGGGGTCCTGCGCTGGCCGGCTTAACCGATCCAACAACCCCAACAGCCCCAAGCAGCAGCCCCAGGCGCGCACAGTCTCGGGATGGCCCACGACCTACTGTGACGCGTAGCGCCGGGCCACTGACACATGCAGGAACTTGGGACCAGACAACTTTAGAGGACTCTAGACTCCGGACTGCGTGCTACGTCCACTGACGGCTGGCTGTTCAGAGGTCGCCGTGTCCCCTCAAACACTGCCGTGCACGTGCGTGCCGCACAAAGACGCAGGCACCTGTCAGCCACCACCTTGGTACGACAGTACACAGCATAGTGCCGGGTCGACCAGCAACACACGCAGGTACCAGACTGTACTGTAGCATAGCATAGCCAAAGCATACGCGTAGTCAATCCGCCGACTCCCGCCAATACGCTGTCCGTCTGGCGGCGGCGCAGACGGGCAGCCGGCGTGGGCGACGGAGCTAACAGCAGTACTAACATGTCGGGAGTCGAGCCATGGAACAGGCGAAACAGGGAGGGCGCCTCGTAAATCAGCCTAGGCTTGTTTCCAATTCCTCCTGCCCTTGTGCGTGCGCGATGTGCGGGCGCGTGTTTTTTTTTTTTTTTTTTTTACTTTCTATTGTCATGACTGTTGTTATTTTTGGCGTCTCTGTCGTGTCCATCGTCAACCAGACTGGAGACGCTGGAGACCCGACACATAACATACGAGAAAAGACCCGCGACCAACGCGCGTGTTGGGAGCGGGTAAAAGCAAAGAAGGAATGGGAACGAGGAAAATTTGGAGAACCACAACGACTACCAGTGCCCAGCGCAGAATCCAGACAGGCCAGCGGCCATTCCGAGCCTAGCTGATCATTGATCAACGATCAACATTGCCAGACATCCCTGTGCCGTCCCTGGCGCCGCCAGACTTGCGCGAAGCCCCTATGATGCGGTCCTGACCTTGGACAGCTGCGTGCAAATGGAAACGTTTGTACTGCTTCCGTTCGACTCTTGCCCGACTGTTGTTTTGCTCGGTTTGCAGCTTCTCCAGCGCAACAGCAGAAAGCAAGAAGAAAATGACGTGGAAAAGAGATGGAAAAATAAAACACACGCACACAGACCACACGTCCCAAAAAAAAAAACATCTGGCTCAATTCCCCCTGTTCGACTGACGGTCATCTCCACAATACCGAAGAAGCCGCCGTTTTCGCGGCTCCACATCCGCGGCTGTAACATCATCGAGGCAAGGGGCTAGACCTTGGCTTGCTCTCACATTGTACAGGGATATCCTATTTCACGCCTGCAAGGAAAAGAAGAAAGCCGAGGCCAGAAGCAGTCTGGTCGCTTGGCCGTGCGACTGGCGGGGTAATTACACAGAACGTCATGCATGGCTGGCGCTTCACAGCTTGAGCCTCATCTTTTCGTATCTCGTTGGCGTCGGTGGGCTGTCACCAAAGGCGGTCTACTTTTATCTTTATTTTCCGTCTTCATTCGTTTCCTTTTTTTTTCTTTTTTTTGTGCCGTCTACCTGTCTGGTTGCCTGGCTATCCCGCTGTCTTCCTGTCATGTCCTCTCTCTTTCCTGGTGTGGGGGAAGACGCTCAGTCGCCTATGATAATCCCGGCAGGTCCGGACACATAAGGACTCCCGACAGGGGAGACTATGGCAGTGCTGCATTCTGACGGTCGCAGAGGGATGAACTATGTCTGATGCATCCGTCATGTATCGTGTACAAAGCAATGATAGTCATTCTTCGTTGCACAGTGCGGCGCTGCACTGGCACCGGGGGTCGAAGGGGGGGAATCTATTTGGAACCGCATCGTTCTTGTTTTACAGTCTTTGTTTCAAGGTTGAGTCTGGTGCCTTTGAGCACCGCGCCCACCGGGGGCCTTATTCACAGCCATCGGAGTTGCCTCCCATCGGGCCCTGGGTTTGAAACCAAGATATCATGAGCACCGACGGAGTGGCTGAGGAAGTCAGAAAGAAGCTTGAGGAGAAACAAGCTCTGTCACAGCAAGAGGCTACCAGACAATGTGCATATGTGGTTGGTAGTCTGCGCTTGGACGCGTGGACGTGAAAATTAATGGTGTCGCCTTCCCGAAGCTACCGACAGAGCATGCTGCCCTGTGCTCACACCCCGGAAGGAAGGAGGGACTGGGACTGGGTTTGGGATGAAATGAGAAGGAAGCGAGTGGCAGCGGGGAGGGGTTCTTTCCATCTTCGTGTGCAGTCTGGAGTCTGTTTCCTTTCTTCTTTTGTCTTTCCTCTTATTTCCCCTCCCCAGGAATCCCTTCTTTTGAACGCGGGATGGCGTCATGTACGACCTCTCATGACATGTACGAAAGAATCGGGAACGAACGAAATGGGATTCCGCAGTCGTCGAGATCAGATTTCTTCCATTTGTAGTCAGTGCGGCTTCTACTTTCGTTTTGCTTTTCGGTTTGACCCCGCTCTGGATAATTCTCTAGGAACCTCGTCGACAGGTAACCATGACTGGACCAAAACTGCAACCAGGATTCTAAGTGGTCTGCTGAACCCAAAGAAAATCAACACCGGTGACTTCTTCTGCGTTTTTCTTTTTTTTTTTTCTCTTTTTCTTTTTTTTATGCATCTTTGCATGATGTTTTCATTCCGGCAAATGGAATGACTTGCTCTGCTATGCATAAAGTTGGCAGACCCCTTAGGCTGGGACAGACCCGGCGCGTTACCGCATTTCGTTAATTATAGCAACGCGATGGCAATCGAAACTAGCAGAGTTTTCGTTTCCCAGTAATTATGAACCCGTCGCGTCACACAAAGCGGCTTCTTTCGTGATCCCTGCAATCGTAACTGCAACCGCAACGCAATCGCGAGAGCGGCAAGGTGCGTGACTGGAAATGGAAGCGCACGAGAAGAACGGCACGGGAGGAGCATCTGGTATTTTTGGTGGCATGTCCTATTCGTACCCGCATCGGCCAGCCTCGACCTCAGACGTTCGTATCTAACACGGGAATGATAAAGTTATGAAGACCGCACACAAGTCACCATCCTCTTTTCTCGCCTCCTCCCCCACCTGGTTGCGGAACATTCCACGGAGAGGGACCGGACATTTGCGACGGCAAATGGTGGAAAAAAGATTGTGGCATGAACAGTGGCTCATTGTTGGCGAGATTGTACGGTGATGGCATCGCCGAGACGAACTATATCGTGGGGTACACGCTTTTGATTGCAGTGCATTTACGTAGATGCATACCGTGGGATGACGTGTTTTTGTTTTCGACGGCCAGATGGAGGACTTTGTGGATTCCCACGTCAGCCAACGGGTGCCTCATGAGCATGGTCAAAATGTTGAAGATTCGGGACTGCTGCGGTCCACGGTGGCCAGCCACAGGTGTGTTGTGGCTGAGCTTCTATTATGACGCACTGGCTCCTAATACCAATCACGTTCCACATTCCATACGTAACAGGGAGGAGAAAGTCCATGCAAGGCGTCACGTACCTCCGGGGCGTTCACAAAGAAGGAATGAAACTGGATTATAGTTTATGCACAATGCGTCATGTTGAACATTTTCGAATGCCACAAACCACCAGCCACAAGCCCAGTCTCTTCATCCTCCAAGTCTTGTTGAACATCGTCAGACCAGAAAATAAGTAGGTACCCAATGAAATACCAAGGTAAGTAGGGACTTGAACAACTATCTACCTGGTACCTGTCAAGTTAATGTGGTACTTGGATGAGCAAGATCACCTTGTTCGATATCTTTGACTGCCCAAGAAAGAAAGAGATTACCTTTTGTATCTTCAAACAACTGAGTACCTACCTACTTAGTATTCAGGGGGTGTAATGTACATGTATCGTATACATGCATCTGCACCAGCACTGCCATTCTTTGCACTCAACACGTCTTCAGGACCTGATGGTGTGACTTTTCCCATGTCTTTGTTTTTATGCTAATTCCAGACGACGAAGTCGGTCTTGCATGAACACGACGACACTAGGCCTAGGTCTGCACAGCCTTGGCACATATTCCAGACCTGGGCAATAGCCGTCCACGACCCCCCCCCCCCCCACTGTCGACGACGAAGACGGGCGCTGCGTGAGGTTTTCCGTCGCTAAGCAAAATCCTGTCTAGTCTCGTATTTGATAGCATCAGACCGCTACCCCCGAGCAGGGTACCGCTGCGGGCGGAATATGAAAATACCATGCGCACCCTGCAAGCAGCGTCTTTTTTAGCCGGAAAATTATATGCATGTCGAGCCAGATAGTCGAGTCATGAGTTGTGTTTATGTACAGATGCACATACAAACGTACAAGACATGGGGCTAATGGGACTTGTGTGTGCTGAGTGATGCACGCACCAGGACGTCTTCATCTTGCCACGTGTTGTGTGCAGCGCAAGGTCCAATGTCTGCGCGGTTGTCTACCAAACGCGGAGGAGGCGTGGCGGGTTGACGCCAGACGCCAAGCGTTTACGCATCCGGTCTTTCTTTGTTGGAACGGATGACAAGCGAAACGGAGATACGGTCAGATGGGTCGCCGGGGGGGAGGGGAGGTCAATAGTGGAAAATACGATCAATCCATCATCAATCCATGGTGGTCCCCTTGGTCCAATGTTCTCTGCTCTGACGCGGCTAAAAAAAAAAGGGAAAGAAAAAAAAAGAAAAAAAGAAAAAGAAAAAGACGAGACACGAGCCGGCGACTGGCCAAACGCCGGCAAGACAACCTTGAAATTTCAGGCCGGCCTGCACGCGCACCAAAAGCACGGATTGGCCCTCCGTGCTGGGCATTTTCGTCCCGAATCGCCCGTCGCGCCACCACCTGCGAAATGGATCGACGGAATCCCCCCCAGTTGTTCCTTCCATCACGGGCTACAAACGCCGAACGCTCCTGTCCACTCAATGCCACACAATGCCACCTGGCCCCCACCTGGCCCCGCCGCGCCGCCATCTTCCGGTGTTGATCCCCCCCGCCGTCGCCAAAATGAAATGTCGCGCACCAGCACACAGTGGCTCCGCCCCAGCTTCGTTGTGGCCCTGTGTTGTGTCCACCGCTTCGCTTCGGATGCAGGCATCGTGCAGTCTAGGCCGTGGCACCACTGCTGCACCAGTTGGGCCAGTGGGCGGCGCCGCCGTGGCCGTGGCCCATCAGATTTGATGGATCCACGATTGCATCAAACCCTCAGCACAGCGAGCACAGCCAGCACTGCCAGCACCGCCAGCCAGCCGGCCAAGCAGAATCAGAACCCCATCACGTAAGCACAGGCTGGCGGTGTCTTTTTATTTTTTATTTTTTATTTTATTTTATTCTCATTCTCATTCTCATTCTTATTGTCCTTTTATTTTTCTTTATTTTATTTTATTTTTATTTTTGCCTTGCTCGTCTTCCTTCAATCTGGCTCCTTTTTTTTTTTTTTTTTTTTTTTTTTTTTTTCTTTGTCTAGCGTCTGGGCCGTGGACGTGAGATTGCGGAGCCCCCTGATTCGGCCGCTGCTTCGGGCTCAGGCTAGCCGGTTCAAATAAATGCTTGTTTTGTTGTGAGCGGGTCAAAGAGCTGCCTTCCCGTCCGTATTCCTGAGGAAGGCCACCGCACCACCAGACACCACACACACTGTGATGGGGTTCCTCGGTACCTGCGTGCGCCATGCGTCGTGCTAACTAACGGGTGTGCGTGCGTTGACAGGCCTGTCGTGACTCTCTGCCTGTCTGGCCCCTTTAGTTCCATCATTGATCCGGCACATTTCGTTTCCTTCGTTTTTCCCCCCGTCTCCCATTTCGTGTACAAGTGCTCTGCCTCCGATTTTCCCTTATCCTTATCATCCCTGCCCACCCTTGATCATTCAACCCATCTTTCTGTTCGTTCCATCAGTCTCGTCGCCGAGCCCACATTCGTTTGGTCGTCTTTTTTTTTTCTTTTCCCGGTCGGGTTGGACTGGACTACTTGGGCCGTTCGTCTTGCACTCGACGATTCCCCTCTCCGAAGCCCGTCTCGTTTTGATATCAACGGCTTGCACGACACACACCAGACGCCGTCTGGGTCACATTCCAGCGTTAGGACGGTAACGGTTCCAAACGGCGCGTTGCTTATTCATGCACAGCTGAAGCCAGCGTCATCACTCGTTGCCACGTCGCTGTTTACTCCTGTGCTATTGATTACTTTCAGGGTGGCCACTAGCCAGCTGAGGGAGGAAACCATTCGAGACAAAAAGGGTGCTCAATCGCCTCGCTCGCCTCGCCCAACACTTCCTACGGCTCAATAATCCGCAAAGTCGCGACTTGGCTTGTTTGCCCGCTCGGCATCTTGCTTGCTGTCGCTCAATTCGCGTGTGTTCTCCTCTCTCCCCGCTGTTGATGTGTCTTGCTCGGCAGACACATCTACGCTTGTGTTGCCCATCGTGTGCGGCCTCCGGTTCCACGAACACTGCGGTCCAAAAACGGCATCATTGTTCAGAATTGTCTAACTAACAGAAAATTAACCTGCAGATTTCTTCTGCCTCTCCGCTCGTTGATTCTCGGTCGGCACGATGAAGAACTACTCGGCAGAGGAGGAAGAGATGCTGGAAATTGGCACTTTCCAGCGTCGAGACCACCCGAATAACCCATATCATCAGCATGGGGACAATCCCGATTCACAATACGCCTATGAGCCGCAGCCGGCCTATATTGACGAATATCCCTCACGGCCTTCTGACGGCACGGCGACTCCCAGGCCTGTCGGGCAATCGACCACCTACGGTCGTCCCAATTCGTCGCTCTATGCTGAGGACTACGCGTCTCCGGGCTGGCCGCCATCTATCGCCGGACGCTCAGAATCGCACACTCTGGTTGACAGTGCTGCTGGGTCCCGAGCCAGTGTGCGATCATGGAAGACGGGGGCTCAGACGCCCGTCGATTCGTCCGTTTCGCCTCGATATGGCATGCCTCTCAACCCTGACTCCGGCCCAGGTACTCCAATGGTATGCAACAAATGTTCTTTGTTCCTCCCTCTTCTTGAGGGCACGCCGAGCGACCGGATTTCGATCTGTCTCTGTGTCTCTCCCCCCTCCCTCCCCCCCAAAAAAACAATCTCTCCTCAGTTCATCATGCTAACAGGAATATGAATAAAGAACCAGAGTCACATCAGCCTGACTGGTCTCCTGAACAAAGCCCAACCGCCTGCCGGCGCCAGAGACTGGGTTGACAGTGATGCTATTGAAGTAGTCCATAAGAGAGATGACAGCGATATCTGGAAGGGCTGGAAGCGTTACCTGTTCTTCCTGGCTCCCTATATCCTGATCCTCAATACTCTTCTTTACTTTGCCTATCTCGCCCTGCGCATGATGTGTATCATGTGGGCTCAGCAAGCTGCGCGCAAGGTCTTCACTGGCGCCTGGATTTTCGTGGGAATCGAAATTGCTGTCGCGATTCCACCCCTCATGCATAATGGCTGGACCATGATGGCGATGAAGAAGCGACACCGCCCCAAGCTTCGCTTGAGAGGCTACGATGTGCCCACCGTTGACGTTTTCGTGACGTGCTGCGGTGAGGAGGACGACTTGGTCATGGACACGGTCCGCGCCGCCTGCGATGTTGACTATCCATATGACAAATTCCGCGTCATTGTTCTCGACGATGGCGGTTCCGAAACTCTGGAGGCTGCCGTCACTCGCTTGGCCATGTCATACCCAAATCTTCACTACATGTCTCGTGAGAAGATTCCCGGAAAGCCACATCATTTCAAAGCTGGTAACCTCAACTATGGCCTCGACGCGGTCCATCTCCTTCCCGGCGGTGCTGGTCAGTTCATGGCCGCTCTGGATGCCGACATGGTATGCACAACTTTCCAACCCAAGCAGTCTTGAAATGTACCCGATGAGAACGGCGCGCTAACTTGTGTCAAAAGATTCCCGAACGTGACTGGCTCCGAGGGACCCTTCCCCATCTCCTTGTGGACCCCAAGATGGCTCTCGCCTGCCCCCCTCAGCTCTTCTACAACACTCCTCCATCCGATCCCCTCTCACAGAGTCTCGACCTTTTTGTGCACGTCATTGAACCCATCAAGGATTCTATGGGTGTCGCTTGGTGTACCGGATCGGGTTATGTTGTCCGTCGAGAGGCTCTGGATGATATCGGCAACTTCCCCCTCGGCTCCTTGGCTGAAGATGTGGCTACTTCGACTCTCATGCTTGGTAAGGGCTGGCGCACGGCATACGTCCATGAACCGCTCCAATTCGGTACCGTGCCTGAAGACTTCGGCGGCCACTTGAAGCAGCGTACTCGTTGGGCTATCGGAACAGTCGACACGTCTTTCAAGCTCAAATTCTGTCTCTGGGGTGAACAGGTTCGCCATATGACATTTGCCCAGCGGTTCTCCGGCTTCCTATACTCGGCGCTCAGCTTGTACACCATTCCCTTCGTGTTTTCGCTCTTTGCCATTCCCATCATTCTGGCCTTGGGCAAACCACTGGTCGCCTACGCCACTGAGGAACAGCTCCGCTGGCTTATTCGTGGCGCCTTTGCCACCACCATCGGCAATCGTCTGAACGAATTCCTTCTCTTCATTCCCTCCGGCTACCACACCGGACAGCGTGCCTCTCGATACCAGCTGTGGATGGCACCTTACATCGGTCTCTGCCTCATTCGCGCCTTCGTTCTGCCCACATGGCTGGGAGGACAGGTCCAGGCATTCAAGCCCACGGGCTCGCTGGGCTCGGCCCTGAATGAGCGTGACCCCAAGATGAAGAAGAACATGTTGCACCGTGTCTGGTCCATCTTGTTCAACTTCATGGGCTGGTTCCATGTCGTGTTTGTTTACTTCACTCTGGTCTCTGTAGTCTTGACGTCGTGGCGCTGTTTCGTCAACACTGACAACACACGGTCCTTGCTTCTCTGCCTGGTCACCCACGCATTCTGGCCTCCATTGACCTTCCTCTTCATCTGCAATTCCATGTGGACTCCCGTCTCCTATGCCATTGATCCTCCTCAGATGCCCGAGCGGGAGCAATTGCTGATCCGCGATCCTAAGACCATGGTCGCGCATCCGAACCCCAAGTACAAGAAGATTGCCTTTGGTGGACAAGCCGCCGTGTTCGAGCTTGAGCAGACGCTTACGACGGCCTTCACCTGTCTGCTCTTCGCCGCAACCTTCATGTTCTAAGGGCTTGCTGGTTGATCTTGGCAATGCACAGGGAAACGAACTCGAACATGTCAAAAACTCAAACTCTTGCCAAGCCTGTCATCGTCTATGACGCGCAACACTTGATGGAGAGAGAAACTTGTAACATATGTCTCGCCAATCACTTGTCGCTCTGCCCCTGTTGAACAAGGGAATGGCTTCAATGATTGGAACAAAAAAACATTTGCATAAACACACATACATACTGAAGCATATGGAGGGCCACCAGTCAGCCTTTACTAATGAGCGTTATCAGTCCGCGGGGATAAGTTTGGTTCTTCTTGAAACACGCGGCGGCATTGGAGCAGTCAAATTAAATTGTATTGCTAGATATTCAAAGCGGATGTATCGTATACTCTGGCGCAATCGGGTAAAATTTTCTTTTTCCTCCTTTTCAGTACTTGTTTTTTTTTCTTTTTTTTTCTTTTTTGCCTTGACCTATTTTTTCGCATCCTGTTCTCGTCTTTTTATCATCTCTGCCTCTTTTATGTGCTTGATATATGTCTGAGCAGATAAGTTGTTCATGTTAGCCCCACGGCGCGGACATGGGGTCGATGCGGTTGACGCGGCACTGGAGACGACGAAGAAAGACGTAATGGCCCGGACGGGATGTTTGATATTGATATTTTAGAAATGTGCACATGTTGGGGGAGGCGGTTTGATTTTAGTTGAATATATATAGAATTTTACACTGGAATAGAAACCTTTTTTGGCCTTCATTTGAGCGTTTGGTCTAGAGATATAAGAAGAGTGAGCATTGGACACGTTTTTTTTTGGTTTTGCCTGACTTTGAGTGCTGTTTTAACAAGCATGAAGAAGAGAATAATATTACTGCTTTGCTGACTTGAAGCGCTCTATTTAAAAGAAGATAAGAGGAAGTTTCTTCTTTGCTGAAAAATAGAATTAAGAGGAGATGGAATTTCTTACTTTACTTAACTTGAGCGCCCTATTAAAAAGAAAAAAAGAAGAGATAGAATTTCTTACTTTGTTTAACTTAAGCGTCCTATTAAAAAGAAAAAAAGAAGAGAAAGGATTTTGTACTTTGCTTAACTTAAGTATTCTATTAAAAAGAAAAAAAGAAGAGAAAGGATTTCTTACTTTACTTAGCTTAAGCGTCCTATTAAAACGTGCTACGTGCTGGATGTCACACGTAAATGGGGGTACTCACACAATAGGTGTGGTACGTCATGAAGTCATAAGGAGAAGGAACACTCAAGTCACAGGTAGGTAATCGAGTGTATGTATGGTTGAAGTTGTTTTCTCTAGCTATGTGCGGCGGAACCCTCCTTTTGTGAGGTGGGTTCCGCCTCTGGGAACGGACCGTAACAAAACGAAAGAAAAGAAGAGAAGGGATTTTTTACTTTACTTAACTTAAGCGTCCTGTTAAAAAGAAAATTAAGAGGAGATAGAATTTCTTACTTTGCTTAACTTAAGCGTTCTATTAAAAAGAAAAAAAGAAGAGAAAGGATTTCTTACTTTGCTTAACTTAATAGTAAGAGCTTAATTTAAAAGAAATCTAAGAAAAAGAGAAAGAATTTGTTTTTTAATTTAACTTAACTGTCTTTTTTTTTTAAAAAAAAAAGAGAAAGAGAATAATAATTTCTTACTTTATTTACTTTAAGTACTATATTTAGAAAAAAAAAAACAGAAAAGTTGACACAATTTCTTACTTCACTTCATTTTAGGCGCTATCTTTAATAACTAAATAAGACGGACATCAAGAAAACCATCAGTTACTGCTTTATAACTTCAAGCACTGTCTTGAAAATTTTAAAGGAGAACTGTTACGTGTTGAGTACAGCGCGTAACTCATTGGCATCAGTGCCTTAGTTATGTGGTCAAGTGGATGGCAGGTTGAACTTGTTGTTCTCTACCGAGCTGGCGTGGGAACCCCCCTTTGATAGGTGGGTTTCCCCAGACCGTAACAAAACGAGAAAGAGAATAACACCTTTTTGCTATACTTCACTTTGCGCGCTCGATTAAGAAGAAAAATAAGAAGAAAGAGAATCATATTTTTCGACCTACTTGATTCTGAGCGCTCTCTTGAGAATTCAAGAAAGAAGAGGAGCAGGAAGTGGACAACAACTTCCTCGCCAGTGTTTGACGTCCATGTCCCATTATCCGGTTACCCACGCCGATTTCACGGAGATACTTGCCATTGAGAACCCCCCTTCACGGACCTGTCCGCATGGCAACAACCCAGGTTCAAGGTCCGAATCCAAAAGTATTGACGTTGTCTGGCGTTTTTAACCATGATATTTGCGAGTGTATAGCGTGATTCCTAGCATCTTGGGGGCCTGTCTGGCTTGTGAATTGGGTCTATTGGGTAAAACAGGTCATACGAGAGCATCGACTACTGTCTGCGTTTATAGCTCAAGTCCTTGCGAGGCATGGCCACGATTACTGAACCGTGTTGAGGGCCTGTCTGGTGTGTTTATCACGTTTTGTCCTTGCGAGTTCATGGGGTGATTGCTGCACCATCTTGAAGGCCTGTCTAGATTGCGACTCGGGTCTGTTGGGTAACACTGGTCCCTAAACTCGAAATACGAGAGTAATTAACTTACAATCTGGTGTCTATAACCCTGGTCCTTGCGAGTGCATGGCCGTGATTACTACACTGTCTTACGGGAGTGCCTGGCTTATAATTCGAGGTTGTTGGGCCCAACCCAGGTCCCAAGGTCTAATACGGAACCGATCAACGTCCTATCTAGAGTTTATAACTCCGGTCTTTACGATTCTATAGCCGTGATGACCACACCATCTTGAGGGACTGTGGCTCGTAACTCGGGCCTGTTGGGTTCACAGTCTGGTATTTGAGTCGCCGTTTCGTGTGTATGTTTTGGGGTGGTGGTTGTTCATGATTTTGGTAGTGTATGCTCTTGGCTGTATATGCTTTCGGTAGTATGTGCCTTTGTCCATATGTGCGTTTGGTAATTTAGTTATGTACGCTTTCGGTCGTGTTAATTTTTAATCCGTACATACTCTTGTGCAAGTATCCTGCTTTTGTGTTTCGAAGCCTGGCGCGTCGCAACGGCTAGAAATGCGCGGCAACCCGGGGGTGGTGTTTGTGAGGATAGTGTGTACTTGCGGTTGTCTCAATGTACATGTATGTACAGTGACTTGCTGGAAGTTTTAGCCAAATCAAAGTGCTGCTGAATTTTTCCTTGTTTCTCGTTTCGTTTCTCCCTTTTCCCCTTTTTTGGGAAGAGAAGGTGGGGGATTCGGTGCTTTGCTGACTTATTCGACGGAGGAGCAATCAAGAGGCTGGAAAAGATGGTGGGTGAGCCTGCGGGATAAGCAAGCCTGGTGGGTTGTGATTGTTTTGGGAAAGGGTAAAAGATGGGTTGAACGATCGGTTTGGCCATGATTTGCAATTCCCTGTTCTTGTTCTGTTTCTTCTTTTCTTGCTCACGTGTATTTCTTCTTTCTTGGACAAGGGGAAGAAAACAAAAGACAAGGCAGGAATGCGCGATCCAATGTCGTGGGGGGAGCGACGGGCTTCACAACCGGGTAGGTCCCCTGTATGTCTGTTGTCGAGACGGCTTTACCTCCGCATTCACCCACGTTTCTTGAATGACTTAGTAGAAGTTATCCTTCTTCTGGACAGTTGTAGTTGTAGTAGAAGCATGGGTAGCGGGAGGTACAATCTTCTCGGTATTCAAGGGATATGGGGAGAGACTTGGGTAAATTAAAGTCTATAGTAAGAAGGGTGAGATGTAGAAGTCTTATAGCTGCCTCGTCGAAACTTGTAAACAGACAGACCTGTTCTTCTGTCCTTTTTTGGCTTCCCGATTTTGTTTTTAGGGACCATGACGAAAAAGATTAGAAGGAAAACAGGTTCTTTGAGAGCAAAGCTTTTTGTCCCCCTCGCGCCCCCCCCCCAACCTATGTCGAGTTCATACTAAGACGGTTCCATCTCCGTGTCTATCTATACTTGGTTCGCAGCCCACCGACCAGTTCTCGGCATACCAATGAGCTGTTCAAACCATGTGGGCATATACAGTGACATGGCATGTACGGAGATGTAGCCTTTCTGGGCATCAAGGATACACATGCATATACGGGAAACATATGCGTGTATGTATCTGCGGACACATTCTCATGTGTACCCGGGCCAGCTGTACCTACATCTGCCTGTATGGACTTCTGTGTGCATTCATAATTTGGATCTGCAGCCCGGCTATGCATTGCGACGCGCGCACGGTGCCTGCTCCGGTCTGGGGATGAGGGAATTTTTCCCACCCGGAGAAAATAAAAATGACCTGCCAAAAGCCAGCAAGGGTGTCCGTCACACGTTGGTGCATGAAAAGTATTCGTGCTGACTGTAGGAACTGCTTTACAAGAAAACACCATGAAAAAATACTATGAAAGGACGATAGAAGAAAAAAAGATTACGAAAAAAAGATGAAACGGCAACAAAGTGGTCTTGGTGGTAGAGCCAGTGAGAACTTACTTTTCTCTCATTCGGACGATATATGCATTTCATCGTTCGTAGGGGTTCTATAATAGTGTTTCTACCCTGCCAATATGTGTCGGGGTAGTTTCAAAAAAGCCAAAAGAAAAACAAAAAATAACAATGATATACCTACATAATACATACATACAACATACATATGTGTGCTCACAGTCGGTGAAAAAACTCAACGTGCGACAATTGCGGCAATTGCAACACCGGTACTATGTCGGTGCTCTTGCTGTGAAGCTTTTATACTTTCTCATTTCATGCAGCGTTGATGTGCAAAAAAACTGCATCACGAAGTGGGCAACAGATTGGGCAGAGATGTAGTGGACAGGGTACAATGGCTCTGCATGCTGTTCAGCGGCCTTGATCGAGATTGGAAACTCGCCGGAGCGGCGTCCTGGGTGAAATTTCAGTTTGAGCAATATGATCCTCTTTGGACAGCCACGACTTGGACAAGGCTGTTCCGCAATGCCACCGTGACGGCCTCGTGGTGATCGGCGATGTCATGACTCACGTATCTGAATCATGGATCATCTCAAAAGCACTCAAAGAAAGACGATGAGAGGATAACAAAGATTGAAATGCCGAAAGAGAAAAAGAACAGTCGTCCACAATCATGATTGGTATGATGGACCCCTTTATCCCCATTTGCGATATGCTGCGTGACAGCGTTACACTTCCATGGACAAGATGGGACGGTTGGCCTCAGTAGGATCGAACAGTCGAAGACATGAATAAAGAGCTTTATGCATTGGACCCGAGAGTGCGCGGTCATGGGATATACAGACGTGCGTTGTGATTCAAGACATTTGGCCTGGCTGGGCAGGCACACGCATATGGAGTCCACAACACCACCCGCAGATGCCAAGAGGAAGGGAGCGACCAATATTTGACCGCTTGAGACCTGTAGGATTATACCCACCGAGAAAGAAGGACGGTGTACGTACGCAAGTAGCCACTTGGGTAAGCGCTAGCGCTTGACAATGTTTTTTTGGCTTCAACTCCCCCTTTTCTTCCTTCTTTTTTTCTTTCTTTGTTTGATTCTTTCCTTTTTTTTTTTTTTTTTGGCGCTATGGAAATGAGACGTGAAGATCAATCTCCGTGTGAGCCGGGTCGGGTCAGGGGCAGATGGCGCCGTATTTTTTATTTTTATTTTTTATTTTTATTTTTTTGATAAACGAGATGGTTGAAACACTGGGCGGTCAAGCAGCGCCCTTTTTGTTTCCCTTTTCTTTTCTTTTTTTCTTTTTCCAATCCTTTGCCCCCTTTCGCTTTTTGCGGTGAGCGTTGATATTTGCTTTTTTATGGTTTGTCTTTGCACGGCCCATGCCTCGGCCATGGATATCCCATGCCACAAACGAATAAAAAAGAAGGACAGAATATTTTCCATATTGTTCAATGTTGCCGTATGTTTCAACGCCTGATTCAATAGTGCTGATTTGTTTCCCAACACGTGTCATCATTGAGCGCGCCTTTGGCAGACATTGCATCACCGTTTGCCGCGTGGATGACAGCCTTTCGTTCCTTTTGCTTTCCGGTTTCTTTCTTTTTTTGGAGGGGTTGTGGAGAGGTCTAGCGGGATCATTTTCCTGCTGGATCGTTTATGTGCGCGGCGTAATGTCGTCGTCGGGTCGGTCACCTCCAGCCCTTTCCTTCCCAGTTCAGCTGTGCCTTTTTCTTTTTTCTTACAGGTACAAGCCCTTAGCTTCGGCCTCCTGCCTCCTGCCTGCTGCCTGCTGCTTTGTCTGACAGATCCTTACGTACCTGGGATACTTGATTGACAGGGGGCGGGCTCATTCCCGTTCCGCCCCCTTTCACACTAGATTTGTTGGGGTTAGTGTCCCGAGGCATTCAGTTCGGAAGGAGGGTGGCCTGTCATTTCGATAGACAGATGGACAGTAGGTAATACGGTCCCATCGTGACCCCAATGAGTCTGATGATCGAGGTGGCGTGCATATGTACGTCGTCCCTGGTCGATGGACACGAAATCGAGTACAGGTAGCCTTGGCGGGCAAGCAAGTTGTCGTTGAGAACTTGGGAATTGAGAGAAATCCTATGTTCAGAAATGCCGCGCGGCATGGCAGCGGTAGCACAGCAGGGACGACCCGGACGGTTCCTGCCATGGCAGTACAACAGACATGAGTCACATGACATGTGCCGTACGCGTGCTACTTTAGTAGACTAGCGTGAAGGGATCGAGTGCCGGCTCGAGATGGGACCTGGCTTGTTTTCACCGCACGGCCGAGCAAGTTGTGCTCCCTTGCCTTCACTTCAACCTTGGCTGGATTCTAGCTTCTTGGCTCTTTTCCTTTGAGTCTTGACTCGGCTCTTGAGCCCTTGAGCCTTGACTCTTGACCCTGAATAATCCCGTCCTACGCATTCCGGCCGCCGGCCCTATGCAGATCATTAGGCAGATCTAGCCAATAGGAGACAGGCAATAACGGTTGGCGTGCGGAGTCGATGGTGGGATGGGTGGGGTGGGTGCAAAGGGGGGGGGGGGTGTGATTGAAGGCCTCAGGCCTCAAGAGTCAAGAGTCGAGGGTTCTTGCTCCCAAAAAAGAACAACGCCACAGAACCAAAAACCCAAAACGACGCCCCCCTAAAAGAAGAAATCCAAAAAGAAAACAAAAAAAAAAAAAAGAAGAGAGAGAAAAAGACAAGAAAGGGAGAAAAAAATAACAAAAAAAACCGACGACTACGACGACGAAACCAATACGATGAGCGCTGGTCAGCAGATTGCTTTTTTTTTGATTCGGAGGGCAACTCAGTTGGTTGAATCCCCTGCCGAGCACTGGACACTGCAGGACGCGGCCATCTTGTCGCTATCATTGCTCTTTCAGGAAGAAGCAGCAAGGGTATCAACTCTGTCAGCATGACTTCGGACGATTGCCTTTTGGTGCCGATCTCGACGTCCGTCGCACGGAAGCCGACTTGCAGTTCTTTGGACGCTGGGTTGCAGTAGGTTCAAGACTCAGCTTTAGCTTGCTTTCAAGTCAAACAGGTCTCTTAACAAAATCAAGTATCCTCTCATGACTGCAAAGACATCAACTCCCAACGACTGATGTATGTTTAATCACCGCGACTTGGTCCTTCGAAGGGGGGGGGGGGAGGACGGCGGGGACGGTGGTTACAAAATGTAACGGCACTAAAATAACATGCTGATCTTGTTCTAGTAAACCACCAGCCCCGTCGGCAACTTCTCCTTGCCGCCGCCGCATCGCCCCCTTTTTTTTCTTCTCCCAGCTTATGCAATTTGGGACGAGTACGGCTGGTATAGGGACGGAATAACAGCTGACTGTGACGTGACGATCTCTGCACTTGCCTGCTAAGCCTGCATGAACGGGTCGGCTGGTACCGTGGGGCCCCTGACGAGGGATGTATGCTCGTTGAGTCCTTGTATGTGCGTCCGGAGCAATCATGGACCCGACATTAGAACCATCGGGGCAGAAGTCTCCCTCCAATACGCCATGCACGAGCAACTAGCTCGGGAGTTTTTTTTGTTTGTTTTTGTCTAGGTCTGTCTTTGCTTTGCATTTCATTTTTATCTTTTTTTTTATTTCCTTTTTTTTTTTTTT
>AFRA01000235.1:0-39048 GCA_000223055.1 Claviceps fusiformis PRL 1980
TTTAATATTAAGGCTTTAAATACCTTTAATAAGAAGGTGCTAAGTAGTAATAATAACTTTAATTTAAAAAAAGATAGCCTTATTATATAAGTTTTAGTAATAGAATATATATTAGTAGTATTAATTTATACTATATTTATAATAGCGTTAGCTTAAATATTTATAAGGAGATAAAATATTATATAAAGGAGGCACTATTCTTCCTTTCTCTTTTATATAATAGTTTTAAGTTTATTAATACCTAAGTAAATAATAGTTATAATAACTATACTACTATAAGCAAATAAATAGTTTAAAGGCTAGGCCTTTAATGCCTTACCTTAGCTTAACTATATATACTAACTACCGCTATAATAGTTATATAGCATAGTTATATTAATGCCTCCTAGCGCCTAAGAATTACCTACCTTATTTAGTTTAGTGCTAACCTAAATAGCTAGTTATTCCCTATAATAGCCTATATAATTCTAAGCCTTTTATAAGACTATATCCTAGGGGCGCTATAAATAGCCTAAAATAATATTATATTACATACTGCTTAACGCCTCCTTATTATTTATATATAGGGTAGCCTAGAGATTTATGCCTTAAATACCTAAGGAGTAGCCTTACCTATAACTATTATTATAGGCTTAGTTTATATAAAATTAGCTTACTAAGCTTTATAGTTAGGTAAAGTAAGTAGTGTTATATCTATAAGCCTATAGGAGATTAATATTATTTTTATATCTATAGTAAACCTAATAGTCTTAGAAAAGAATAAGAACCTTTCCTTTTTACTAAGTAAATTAGCTAACTTTAAGGATTTATTTTACTATAAAAACGCTAACGCTCTTTCTCCTTACTAAGGGTAGGCTAACTACTATATTTAACTATAATAAAACTTTAATAGTAGCTTACTAAATCTACCTTAGGCGCTAATTTATAATATACCTTAGGACTAGTTACTAGAAATATAAAAATAAATTATAAACCTTATAGATAAAGGCTAAATTAAAGCTTCCTTCTCTTTAGTAGCTATACTAATGCTTTTAATTAAGAAAGTAGGCAAAGGGTAGTGTTTTTATATAAATTATAAAGCATTAAATAAAATTATAAATTAAGATTAATACTTATTACTACTTATTAAAGAGACTTTATAATCCTTAGCAGGTGCTTAGTAGTTTATTAAATTAAATATTTACACTACTTTTTATTACCTATATATTATATAAGGGGATAAGGCTTTTATAGCTTTTTATATATATTTTAGCCTTTTTAAATAGCTTATCTACCCCTTTAGCCTAGCTAGAGCACCTATAACATTCTAATGTTATATTAATAGCGCCTTAGGGGATGTATTAGGGGTCTATATAATAGCCTATCTTAATAATATTCTTATTTACACTAATAATATATATAAGAAGTATATATAGTGTACTAAGGAGATCCTTTCCTACCTTTAATAGGCTAGCCTATACCTTAACCTTAGTAAGTGTGCCTTTAGTATAATTAAGGTTAAGTACCTAGGGTTTATAGTATAAGCTAGCTATATAGTGTAACTAGACCTAGCTAAGGTAGCTACTATTTATAAATAAAAGGCACTAATATAGCTATAGAGTATATATAGCTTCTTAGGCTTTATAAACTTCTATTAGGAATTTATAGCTAACTTTTTAAACCTTATTAAACCCTTACTTAACCTTACTAGGAAGGGCGCTCTATTTATTTAGTCTTTAGCTTATTAAATAGCCTTTTAGTGCCTTAAGGATGCATTTTCCTTAGCTTTAATTCTAGCCTAATAGAACCCTGCCTTAGATATATTAATAGAGGCTAATGCGTTAGGGGAGGCTATTAGGGGTTGCCTTTTATAGTATAATATAGTGAGTGTTCTATAATTTATTACTTACTACTCTACTTAGCTTATAGCCCCTTAATAGAACTATATAATTTATAATAAAGAGCTACTTAGTATTATTTTATACTTTAAGGCATAGTTTGCTAAGCTTTATAGCGTCTTTAAGCTATTTATAATTCTTACTAACTATAAGAACTTAAAATACTTTACTAGCCCTTAGAAAATATTAGAATATTAAGTGCGCTAGGTAGAGACTCTTTCTCTCTTTAATTTTTACCTTTACTACTAACTAGGCTCTTAGGTAGCCTGCCTTAACGCACTATTTTACTATAAGTAGGATAAATTAGGGGCCTCTATATTAGTCTAGCTATTGCTATACTTAATGTTAGTTATATGCCTATTATAGCTATCCTACACCCCTTCTACCCTAGTATTAAAGCAGGACTAGCCCCTAACTAGTAATATAGTAATTAACCTATAAGGCTATAACTTCTTTATAAATAACTATCTTTAGAGCCTTTAGGATTAAGGTATATAAGCTAATCCTATATTGCTTAAAAATTATAGTAATATAATTAAGGGCCTAGAGATTTCCTACTAAAGTAGCTATATATTAATAGGTTAGGGACTATATAATTAACGCTTATAAGGCTTTGCTATTCTATAGCTACCTTTAGGTACTATAGTATAAGCCTTTAATTACTACACTAATTTAATAGACCTATAACTTACCTCTATTAGGCTACTTAGGAAAGAATATAACCTTTTAGGCTCTCTATTATAATTATTACTAGGAGAGTATATTAATAAATATTATATAGTATATATAGAATTACTACTGCTATAAAGCTTATAAAAGCTAGCGTCTACGCTAGGGCCTCCTATAGCCTATCCTAGCGCTAGATAGGTATTAATTATAAATATTAATAGATTTTATAACTAACCTTCTAGCTAACTCTTTAAATACCCTTTAGTTTTTAATAGTTATTATAAACTACCTTTCTAAGTATATTTAGTTAAAGGCTATAATAAGTATAAGCACTAAAGCATATACTTAATGCTTTCTAAACTACTAATAGTATTTCTATAAGTTCTCTTTAAGTATTATATTTAACTATAGCTTAGACTAGGTAAGTAGCTTTTAGTTATTACTATACTCCCTTATAAAGACTTAGTAGCTTCTTTTTATATCCTACTACCTATAAACTAATAAAAGTATAGAATATATAAATTAAAAGATTTAGGTAGTCTTATATATTATAATCTCTTTTACCTAAATAGACTAGCCTATATACTTAGTAGTATACTAGCTTATACTTAATAACTATAACTTATTAGTTACTAGCCTTAGTATATATATAGCCCTTTATAGGTTTAATATTAATTTAGTATAGTATATACTAGCTTTTATATAAAGCTAAATATCCCTTAAAGAGTAGGTAGTCTAGTTCTTTAAGTATATTAAGTAGGGGATAGCGCTTACTTAAGCTACTATTAATTTCACTTAATAATATTAATAAGAGTCCTTTAATTAGTTATACTACTTTATAGAATAGTATTAGGCTAATAATAAGGTTTAGCTTAGCCTTTATAATATTTAAACTCTTTACTTAAGTAAAAGGTTAGATTAAGTTATAGTTAAATATACTATACTTAAGGCTTTTATACCCCTTATTATTAAACTAGATATTCTTAGTAATATTTACTTTATTTTTTATATTAATTTAATTAAATATATAGTAAATAATCTACTCCCTTTCTAAGTCCTACTTAACTCTTAACTAGGCCTTATTTAGCCCTAAGATAATAATATAAATATACCCTATAAGTACTAAGTTAAGTTTATCCTAGCTATAAAGAATACTAAAGGTTAAGGCAGCTATTATAATATATTAATTAAATAGGTTAGTTATATATAGCTAATATAAAAGCTACTTAAGAACCTAAAGAATACTAAGGTATTAGTAAATTTTAAAGTATAATAAAGAGATATATATTTTAATAATAAACTAAAGGGGGCATACTATAACTCTTAATTAATACTATATAGTATACTATTTAATATAAACTTTAATACTACTAAGCCTTATATAGGCTTTAATTTAGTTATAATATTCCTATACCTTACTATTACTTAAGTAAGGTTACTAGCTAAACTTTTTTCTTTTTTTTCTTTTTTTTATAATATTTAATTAATATAGCTATAAAAAGTAAGCTAAAGAGGGGTAAAAGGAGTAACTCTTAGTTAATAAGAGATAAGTTAAGCCCTTATAGTATAGGACTAAGGATACCTAAGAGTAGCTTAGGTATAAATATTATAAATATTAAAAGCTAGTAAATAATAAGTAGTATTATAGTATTAGTAAAAGAAAGTATATTAGTAATAGGAAAAGGCATAATAGTAGTAGGAGGGGGCGTTATACCTAATAAAATAGAAGGGGGTAGTATAGGCATATATACTTACTTCTTTAAATATAATAGTAAGTAAGTTAGTAAGGAGGGCTAATATAACTAAAGCTAAGTAAATAAATCTTAATATATAGGTATTAATTATTTAACTTAGTATTATACCTTAGATAACTAGGTATTAATATAGTTAATACTAATCTTTAATAAGTAAATAGTAGTAGAATTAATAGTAGAAATAGGTAGTAAATATAAGGGTATTTTACTAATAGTAAATTAGGGTTAAGCTAGTAAATAGAAGAATAGTATAGGTAAGAAGCTAGTAGTAATAATAGGTATAGTATACTTCTTTATAGTATATAGAGTAGTAGTAAAGTAGTTATATAAAGCCTTAAATAGCTTATTTAAAATAACCTTTTTCCCCTTATTATTAAGGGTATTATAGGTAAAAATATAAGGTACCTTTATAGCTTTATTATAGTAAATAGCTACTATTATTTTATAAGTAAGGTAGTAGAGAGTGAAACTCTAGGTAAATATAGTAGTATCCTTTATATAGGTTAATTTCCTTCTTTAGCACTTCTTATAGGAGTGCCTAAAGCCTAGTGTATATAAAAATAAGCTATTATTTACTATATAAAGGATATAGAATAAGCACTAAATATTTAGCTAGGAGAGATTTATAGAGGTATATAACTTATTCTTTAAGTTACCTTTTATTTTATAATAGCTTAAAATATAGTAGCTATTTAAAGGTAAGGGAGAAGGAGGAGAAGTACTAATAGTAGTAGATATAATTTTATAACCTTAGTTTTTTAAAATAAGTAGAGTAGTAGAGATAGAGAAGCTTACTATTTAGATTTAGTAAATAGTAGTAGTAAATTATTTATTATTATTATAAAAGGTATATAGGAAAGATATTAAATAATAATAGAGAATAAATAAGTATTAATTAATATTTAAATAAAAGGCTTAATAAATATAGGATATTAGCAGTAAGAATAATAGTAGAATAATACTAATAAGCTTAGGGGAGCTAACTAGGAGATTTATAGTTAATATTTAGAATGTAATTAGCTTACTAATTTAGGATTTTTATTTAGGTTTTTATTTTAGGTTTTATTTTATTAACATTAGGCGCTAGATTAGGACTAGCTAGGATATATAGTTTTACTTAGTAGAGTGCATTACTTATAACCTAATAGTGTTATTATAACCTAACTATTTACTAACTGTCTTATAGCTAAGAAATAGTGTAGTAGGGGGCTATATAATAGATTTAAGCTAGAGGCTTAGATCCTTAGTAAAATAGGAAAGGAGTATATAAGGAGCATGTAAGGTAACCTACCTTACCTAGAGGGCAAACCCTATAAGCATACATTATATATAAGCTAGATATATAGTAGAGGGGGATAGTAACCTTTCCTTCCCCCTTATAGATAATAATAACTTTATTGACACTAGATTGCAGTCGCTATCTAGGCTAGTCCATAACATTATTAATAGTATAAGATATATAATAGTACTAATAATACTCTAATATTCCTTTATATTCTCTTTAGATATAAAGGGCTTAATAAGCTGTTGTTTTAAGACCCCTAGCTATAGCGGAATTCTAATAGATTTGCAATTTTTTAGCTTAAAACGTACTAGGGCCTCTAAAATATACTGCTTTTAGTGTATCTTTAGGACCCTATTTTTTCAGTTATGCTAAATTTAAACCCCTAAGAAAAATTCTATAGGGCCCCTATCTTCTATAGGGTAAGCCTTATAAAGGGCTTCCTTAAGCTCCTTAATATATTACAAATCCGCCCCTATTAAAAGGCAATTATTAACATAAGTTATAATAAAGGTATGCGTTTTTAAATTATAGAATATAGTAGGGTTAGAGGTAAGAGGGCTAAAACCTAGGTTTTTAAGAACTAAGATTAGGGTCTATTGCCACTCTCTAGAGCTTTGCTTTAAGCTATATAAGGATTTTCTTAGTATAATAACTAAGTCCTTAGTAGCTTTATAGCTAAAGTTTTTAGCTAGCTTAGCTAGTTATAGATTTTATTTAAGAAATTCAATAAATCCCTTAGGAATTTATATATAAATAGTCTCTTTTAGGTAGCTATTAAGAAAAGCCCCTATAAAATCCACTTGCTCTATTTCCTAGTCTTCCTAGGCTGCTATAGCTAATAGTATTCACTAGCTAGGGGGAATACTAGTAGCAGCAAAGGTATTGGTATAATCTAAGCCTTCTATTTGTATAAAACCTTTAGTAATAAGTTAGGCCTTGTATTTTAAAGGATTATTTTCTTTATCCTTTTTAAGCTTTAAAATAAGCCTATTTCTTAGCACTCTCTAGCCCTTAGGGATATTTTCTTTTCCTATAAATTTAAAAGTGCCTGCCTTTAGAAGTTACTTAAATTTGCTAAAAATAGCTTATAGCTACTATTTTTTCTATAGGCTTGCTAAAGCTTGCTTCTAAGACTTAGGCTTAGTGCTATTATTAGGCCTATTTTCTTTAGCCTTTAGCTATACCTTATAGCAGATTTCCTTAAAAAGGGCTGCTAAGTTAATATCCATTTTATTTAGATTATTTAGTTGATTTTTATCCAAACCTAGGTCCCTAGGACTCTGAATTAATTTAGGCTCTTTATTAACTATTTAATTAGAAGATACTATAGGGTAATCCTTAATAAGAATACCACTATTTTAGTTATTTTTCCCCTCTAAGGAATTATTCTATAGAAGGTTCTAAGGGGCACTTAGATCCCCCTCTAAAGAGATATCCCTTATAGAAAACCTAGGGAGGCTTAAATTTATAGGGCCTATAGGTTCTATAATTCTTATAAAGCTAGTTTTAGTAACTAGTCTTTTAGAAGAAATATAAACTAAGTAGGTTTTAGAGCCTAAATTAGCTAATAACCTTCTAGGGATAGTCCTAGGGGCTAGTTTTTAAGCTTTAGGTCTTTTTTCTATAGGAATTAAAACCTTATAATAAGAGCTAATAGCCCTAATACTTTTATAATTAGTAGGGCTAATCTCTAAGGTAATTAGGGCATTTTCTTTAAAATCTATAGCTAATAATTATACTAGGCTAGCTGGTTTTGTAGAATTTACTGTTATATTTATAAGATTTATAATAGTAAAAATAATAAAATTCTATAGATATAAGGGTAAACCAGACTAGTGTAGGGTAGCCCACAGTCTATCCATTATAACACAGATAGCCCTCTTAGCTAGCCTATTTTACTTATAGATATAAGGGGAAGAAGTAGTAAATTTTATCCCCTTTTTTACTAGCCACTGCTAGCAAGCAGAATTAACCTCTCTACCCTTATTAAAATGTAGATGTTTAGGGTAGGTACTAAAATTAAGCTTTAGGGATCTAAAAAACCCTTTTATAGCTAGGAAAACAGTAGGGCCCTCCTTATTTAGCAAAGAAAATAGCCACTTATATCTAGTTTTTTAGTTTACTAGAATAAGGTATATAGGGTGCTTATTATAAGGCATAGGGCTTATCTTTACTATATCCCCCTCTAGTCTATCTAGAGCCCTAGGGGGGTCTAGAATTAGGGTCTTAGAGGGCCTTCTAACTGCTTTTATTTAATTATAGGTTAAGCAGTTAAAATCCTTTTCTTTAACCCTAGAAAAATCCAGGATTTCCTTAGCTAATAAGCTAGTTTTCTTTAGCAATGATAGACCTAGGTGCCCTAGTCTAACATACTAGATTCTAGCTAATCTTAGCAAATTTTAGTATAAATTTAGCTTAGGGTCTTCTATAAAATCCCCTATAAGCTCTTTTTTAGCCACTGTAATACCTTCTTTAATAGCTCCCTGCTAGGCCCTTTAAGAATCATAGGCCTCTTAGGGAGCTATTAAAGGCCTAAGGCCTATCTTAGCAGGATTTTTAGATACTAAATCCGCTAAAGCCTCTTCTATAATTTTTCTAGGGGCCTTTAATAGCCCTATATTAGAAGGAAAGACTTCTATAAATTTAGGTGCCTAGCTTATAAGCTTTAGTGAAGAAGGTGCTACTAAATTAGTAGGTTCTAGGTTAGAACTCTCTAATTCTTTAATTTCTAGAGCTTTCTTAGCCTATATAGATTCCTTAGAGGGAATGTAAACCTCTATAGGGTAACTAGTAACTATATAACTAAAATAACCATTATAGTGCCTATAAGGGCAGCTAGAAGGAGATTTTAGAAGGGGGGTATTAGTATTCTTAAGCTGGATAAAGAATCTATACTTTTTAACGTTTAAAATACTAATATAAGACTTATTAGCTAAGAATAGCGAATTCTTATATATATAGCCTCCTGCTAAATAGTGCTTTAGTCCGCTTACTATATTTATATCTAATTTAGGAAAATATAGTGCATTTTATAGGACTAGGGGCCTATATTTATTAGGATTTTACTGATATAAAACTAAAAATTTAGCCTTTTTATATCCCTTAGGATAGATAGGACTACCACTAGTAGTTATAAGCCTAGCTTCCCCTTTTTTATAAAGTGTGTAACTTATAAAATATTCCTTAGAATTAACTAAGTGAATAGTAGAACCTATATTATAAAGAAGAGAGTTTTTTATCTCTTTATTATAGAAATTAAAGGCTTTAGAGGATATTTTATTCTCTAGCTTATTGACTTTAGTGCTAGCTTCACTAAGAGTAGTAGATTCTTAAGAATAAATACTAGAATCTTTACTAGAATTACTACTAGCACTAGGGCTACTAGGTCTTTTATAGGGCTTTAAAGCCCCTAAAGAAAGGTTAAAATTTCCTAGCATAAAGGATCCCTCTTAACCCTTATTATTATCCTCAGCCTTTTTAGAGGATTTTTTACCCTAACTTTTCCCCTTTTTCTTAGAATTAGGGTTAGAATTTCCCTTATTTTCTTAGGGGAAATTCTTCTTTTTCTTTTTATCCTTATTAGGATATTTAGAGGTCTTATTTTCTTTAGAGCCTCTATATATAGATTCTTTAGAAGCAGTAGCTCTATAATTTAAAGCTTTAAATACTAAAGAGCTCTTATCCCTTTGCTCTTTAAGTAAATTAGCTATAAGAAATTACAAATTTAGTGCCCCTATAGGGGCCCCTAGAGCCCTATTAGTTCTTATAAAAAAACGTTACCTTTTAGCCCACTAAGGAAAAGTTAACTTTAGAGCTTATAAATATTGGTTTACTTAGTCTATAGGCTCCATAAAAACACTTACTAAATTTAGCCTAGCTAGTAGGTTATTAAATAAAGCATTAAAAGACTCTAGGGACCCCTTATAACCTTAGAAATTTAGGCTATAAAATTAATTATAAAGGGTACCACGCTGTATTTTAGAACTCTAAGAATACTACTAGATTAAAACACTATATACCTCTAAGGGGTCTTTTTGCTAAATTATAGTATTTTAGGGGCCTTTAGTGCAGCTATCTCTTAAAAGCATAAGAATTATAGCTTAGTTAGGATTGCTAAGGTTTTTAGTAATACTAAGATTTTCTAAGAAATTAGGTATTCCTAGTGCCCTAAATTAGATATTTAGGGCCTGCTTTCACTAATTGAAATTTTCCAGCCCCTTTAGCCTAGCCCCCTCTAGAAAGCTATAAACCCTCTTATTAAATTCTTTTATAATAGAATTGTTGAAAAAAGAGAGGTGGGATCCGGATCCCTAGAAATAGAATTACCAAGGCTTATATACTTTTAACACTCCCCCTAGACTTGTAATATGCTAGGGCCACTACAGAGTAAGTAAGCTTATACTAATATTCTAATACTCTTAAAAAAATCATTTTTTTTTTCTAGTTACAGCTGGGAATTAAACCCACGGCCTCGCAGAGCAGTGCTCCACTATAGTGGCTTTTACGCAAGGTGCGTGCAGTGCAGCTAGACCACTGCGCCACCAGGCTCATAAGTTGTTGAAAAAAGAGAGGTGGGATCCGGATCCCTAGAAATAGAATTACAAAGGCTTATATACTTTTAACAAGAATTATTAAAAGAGTTTAGAATATTAGAATTTTTAGAGCTTTCCTAAGTTTTTTCTTATGTTAGCTTAGCTATAGGTTCTAAAGCTATAGCTAGGGCAGAGGTAATAATAGCTGCTAACATTTCTAATTTTTCTAGAATATTAGAGATATTATTATTTTATTATAAAATCTGTTGGTTTACATGCTCTGCCTATAACTACTCTAGGGTAGGGACCCCTTAGCTAATTTAGCTTAGATCTCTTAAATCTATTTTTTTTTATTTAATATTTTTAAAAGTAGGAATTCTTTTTTCTACTCTTTTATAGAAGGTAGTCTTCTAAGTTATAGTAAGGTTACTATATATCTCTTTCTTTTTATAGAAGTAGGAACTCTTCTATATCTTGTTTTTTATTTTATTTATAAGAGGTTCTTATAGGGTAAAATATCCCCTTTTTCACTAATCCTAAATTTTTATAAAAGTAGGAATTCTTCTATATTATATTCTTTCCTATTTTATAGAAGGGAAAACTTCTTTTTAGTAAATTTATTCTTTTTATAGAAAAAATAAGTAGCTTTTACACTCTCTATAAATATAGTAATATTTTCCTTTATTATAGAAAAATTTAGTGAATTTTTTAAATACTAAAAGTTCTTTCCTAGGCTTATAACCTATTAGAAATAATAGAGGTAGGTGCTATAGAGCATAGCTTACTAAAGTAGTAGGCTTAGTAAGCGTATATATACAGATCCACTACTCTACAGAGTAGAGCACTGCAGTAAGCTATAGTCCACTATATCTTATATAAAATAGAAGCTTTTGCGTTGCTTTTAGCACTATTTAATTCACTAAAGAATTTATAATAATAATATCTAATAAAAATTATATCTAATCTCTAACTTTATAGGTATATATAGCTAGTAAGAGTGATTCTAACAGTCTATATAGTTAGTGGCTATAAGGGGGTTTTTTACTTCCTTCTCTTATATACTTACTAACCTTATTAGTAAATTCTAATTACTAGCTAGGCTTTATAAGCTACTTTCTATTTTCTATAAAATTTATTTATATAGGAAAATAAAAAAATAAACTTATAGCTATATAAATTAGCTATTAATGTGCTTATAATTAGTTAACTTAGTAAAAATTAATATATAACACTAAAAAACCAATTTTTAAATATTTATATAGAAAGAAAGCCTAGAATTTAGTAATAAAGAATCTAGTTCTAAGACTTTTTATAAATTCCTTCTTATTAAGAAAAATAGTAAAAAATATATATTATAAAGTAACTACCTTCCCTAACTAAGTAGCTATTAGCTAGCTTAGTTACATCCTTTAATCCATTCCTCTATATCTATATTAGTTACCTTATAAATCTAACCTAAAGACTAGGCCTACCTTATAGCTATTAGTCTAACTATATAACTATTAGAATAGGCAGAAAAGGTTAAAAAGTAAGGATTTATAGGGACCTTGCAGCTGCGAGCCTATGCATACGTGACCTTTAGTCGGAATTCCGTGGTTATGCCACCCGCGCGCGCGCATGCTTGCCGGCTTACACTGGCTTACAAAGCCCCCTATAAAGTGCTTCTATTAGCGCTATAATTATAGCACTAATAGTGAGGAATCCCCTATAAATAACCCTGTTATTTTCAACAAATTTATAAAAAAGTAAATAATAAAATACTATAATTAAAAAAGAAAAAAAGAATTAACTTTAAGGGAAGAAAGTATAGTATATTTTTTATAAAAATATATTAAAACTACTTAACTTAATAATAAGCTAAATTATAAAAAATTAAAACCCTTTAAGGTTAAGAAAAATATCTTTAATATTAACTATAAACTCTTATTACCTTTAATTATAAAAATATATTCTATTTTTTATATTTTACTTTTAAAGAAAGTACCTACTAAAACTTAAGCTTTAAAAATATAATAATTTAAAACTAAGAATAACTATAAATATAAGCTTAAAAAAATCCTAGAATTTAAATATATAAATAAGGGATAGGAATATTTAATTAAATAAAAAGGATATAATTACTAAGATAATACTTAGAAACCTATAATTAATCTTTTTTATTATAATAAGAAGATTATAAGATTTTATAATAAAAATATTAACTTAATTAAACCTATAATTAGAAATTATTTATTAGCTTTAAAAATAAAAGTATTATAAAAATAATATTAATAATATAATATTATAAAAAAAATTAATTAAAAATATATTAAAAGTATTTTAATTAATAGTATTTAAAACTAAAAAATTCTTTATTATAAAAGCTAAAGCTAATATAGCTTACTTTTAAGCTTTAAGTTTATTTAAGAATTAAAGCCTTAAATATATTATTATATCTTCTTTATAAAGTGATAACTATTTTTAATAATAAAGATATTTTAGGTAATTTAATAATTCCTTAATATTTACCTAAGCCTTATATAAAATCTTTTATTTTATAGTTAATAACTCTTTTACTAATTCCTTTTCTTTATTTAAATATTTAAATTTGATAATAATATAGGTTACTTTTATATATTAGCTAAGAATAATAAAATAAATATAAAAAAGTGTGATGGATTCGAGCTAGAGGCTCGGATCCTTAGCAGAACAGGAGAGGAGCATGTAAGGAGCATATAAGGAGCATGTAAGGTGACCCACCTCACCTAGAGGGCAAACCCTACAAGCATACATTATATATAAACTAGACACATAGTGGAGGGGGATAGTAACCTTTCCTTCCCCCTTATAGATAATAATAACTTTATTAACACTAGATTGCAGTCGCCATCTAGGCTAGTCCATAACAAAAAGTAATTAATAAAAACTAAATATAGTATTAAAAGTATTATAAAAATAACTATAGTAAATATATTTATTATACTTTATAGAATACTTAACTATTCTATATTATAGCCTTTAAGAAAAATAAAATAAATATAGTATTATATTATAACTATACTTATTAATATAAGTATATAGATTATTATAATAATAAAATATAATAAATTAAATAGTAAACCTATATAGTTAATTAAGAAAACTAAATATAATAGTTTTTAATAAAAAAAAAGCTAAAAAAATAGGAAAAGAAAGAAAAGAAAGAAATACTTATAAGAAAAAACTTAAAGCTATAGTAAAATAGCTACGTAAGGCTAGTTAAAATAGGTTTTTAAGAATAAAAAACCTAAGAAAAAAGGGGAATATATTATAAACTACCCCTATAGACTAAACTAACCTTTTTTTAATTAATAGCTTAACTAATTATATTATATATAGCGCTTACTATATATATATAGTAAGCTATGCCTTTAATTACTATATATTAGCTATAAGCTCCCTCTATAATTACTATATATTCCTTATAAGCTTAGAATAGCCTCTTTCTATATAAACTATTCTCTAGACCTAGATATTATAGCTAGCTAGTCTTTAATAACCTCATGATTTATTACCCAGCCTGACTGCCTCGTAAATCTTTTGACCAAACCCGACCTTAGCCGTCACACAAATTTGGAGCTGCCCCGGCTACCCTAAACGCGATTACACTGCAAGTCACGTTCGGCTGCACCATTCTAACGATGGTGAGGATTCAGGACTTGGCACCATGATCTATTTAAAGAAAGGAGATGGAAAGAAGGGTTCTTAGGTCTTTGATTGTATTTATCCCTTGTTGCCCTGGTTGAAAGTCCTCGTCACATGGCTGTCAGCTGTGTCTGAACGACTGACCATGACGAGATTGGCAGATTTGCTTCGAGTGGCAGGGGTTTGGGCGTGTGTCTCAAGGCCGATTCTATGAGCGCATGATACATGACAAAATGCGAAGGACGCGGCGAATCGCTGTTGACAAAAGACTCTCTCCTTTATCTCCGTCTCTGTCTCTCCGTCTTTTCTTGCCCCTCCCCCTTCCAAGAGGTGCTGCTGCCGCTTTCATGCAGCTGCTCTGAAGGAAACAGAAAAGATGGCTGACGAATGCCGACGCGAGGCGCACGAGGCCGTAATGAGACGACGACATGGAAGACACCAGGCCGCATGCACTGTGCACTATGGCCGGCTACATTCCAACCAGCCAGACAGAAAAGCCGAATTCCCGCTGTCCCGCCACGGCCAGCAGCCAATGAGCGCAGCCTGCACCATAGTGCCCGGCCGTACGGCGACCCTGCCCCCTACCCCTCCGACCGACTGGTGCGCCAAAGAGCTGCTCGTGAAGGTAACGGGTACCATTTTCGACTTTTGGCGTTGTGCCTGGACGCGCTTCTCTGGAAATCCCCCATCTCAGGTACTGGAGACTTCTGGGCCTGGGTGCCGTTAGTTCCTGCGTCCCTGTCCAGATTTGACACTTTCCTTTCATAGATCCGCACTTATGCGGCGGCTGGCTTTCCCGCACACCTCCATGCTGGGCTGGGCGACGAGGTAAGGTCACGGGCCCCCCTTTACACATGTCTTCTATTTCCTCGAGAATGCAACTTGTCAAACCAGTTGGGAATCTGATGAAAATTGATCTGGACGGTTTCTCCTCCACGGCCACCTGGGAACTGTCTGACGGATTGGCATTGGCTAAAATGAGAGTGGCCTGATTGGTTCAGCTTCCGGGTTTGTGTCCCTGGTGAATGGTTTACGGCAAGTACCGAGCTTTCGCCCCTTCCCTGAGAATCTGCCCAACCTGCTACACCTGCTACTAATGCTTTGTACAGTACTTGGGTACTTACTGGATACCTGGGTACTTAGGTACCTACCTAGACACATCGTAGCCACTCACAGAGCTCCACTGGCTACCGCCACCCCCCCCACTCCCCACTCACCAATTTACCAAATTACTGGCGCCGCAACTCTGCATCCCTCCACGCCTTGGAAAAACAGTCGGCGACAACTTCGATTCATCCTTTGCCGGGTTCGCTCGCCGCATTTCTCTCTCTTCTCTTTGGGCTGCATTACTGACTGCTCTGGGGCCTTGCCTTTCCACCACGGATCGGAATCAGCCCGAGTCGCCCGTGGCTTCTTGATCTCGCATTCTGGGTTTTGTCCTCCCGTCTCGGCCCTAGCTTTCACGACTTGGTCGAGTGCCTACCTCCCCTGACGACGTGCCTGTCAACGAATGCCCCGTGTTCGGAATGAGGCAGCGTCTCGAATGAACTCAGCTCCTTGACCGGACTGAGCCCACTGTCCAGAGCGATAGAGCTTCGCCAAAGAGCGGGAAGCGATATTGTTCACAACTAGCACCGCAGCTGCTTCGTCGAGGTGACCAGGCGTGGCTCTATGACCTTGACGCACGAAGTACCTGCTGAGGATAGACCAGCACCCTCTCCAACTCGATCGTAAGTCTCGACTACCACTATTCTCCATGCTCTCCCCACAATCTGTTCACGAAAGAGTTTCTATGGATATACGTTCAAAATTTATCCTCCACGCCATCCGGTGACTATATACTCCCCCAAGCCTCGCAAAGTGTACTGACTCTGAAGCTTCTTTGGCCTTGCCATTACGACGCGGCAGTACCGTTTCGAACGCATCGTGCCCTCCGGACTCGAGCAGTCACAGCCCAACGCCCAACGCTCCAATGCTGTCGGCCTCATCTTCAACCGGTTTCTCGCATCTGCCCCACCAGCGAAATGGCGACGCTGGCCACTCCAATCAATCGATGGGATCCTTCGATTTTTTGCCTTCGGCCAATTTCGATGACCTGCACACGAGCATCGAATCTGCCTCGACGGGCTTGAAGCTCACACAATTTCCTTCACCCACTGGAGAAGAGCGTGTATTGGAATCGAAGGGTTTGGTGGAAAACAGTTCGCCGGAAAACCCCGCCATGTCACAAAATTCCTCCTCGAACCGTGGGAGCATACCACACCACCAACCGCCGCCTCCAGTGACCAGAGTTGGACGATCAGGGTCTATATTGAGACGCCCAGGCAGCTCTAGTCGACATACGAGCGTGTCGTCAATAATGTCCTCCTCGTCTGGAGCAACGGATGCTCCCACTGCTTCTCCAGCCGCGCGCAATCGCCGTCAGAGCCATTATCCACCACTCTCAAACGCTGCTGCTGGTCCCAAGCCTCCTCGAAAATCCATAGGCCCAGGAGTCATTGCCGACTCTGACATTGCGTCTCGAAATGCTCATGCCAGACGTGGCAGCCTTATTGGCGAGAAGACGGCCTCTCGTGACCCAGTGAGGCAATCCACAGACAGTGCCATCTCAGACTCATTCGTCAACATACCCAACGCCAGAGCCGCAAAAGCTAAATCAGTTCAACCTCCGCCCCGAGTGAATCAAGTAAACTTGCTTGTGGCGTCAAACTCAACTCCGGAGCAAAACCGCTTTTCAACCTTGGCGTCCAAATCTCCCCGCGTCGGAGGAAAAGCGAGCACACCCTCATCTAGCAAACAACGCATGTCCATCATGCCTGGCAGCCACGCCACGGGGTTGGGAGCCAGGACTATCAGTCCCACTGATACGAGAAGAATGAAGCGCATGTCCACGATGCCCCAATCTCAGAGCTTGAACATGCTTACCAACGTGCCTCCACCACCTCCCCCCATTTCGCTAAACATGCGGGCCGAATCCCGGTCTCCATCCATGATACCACGCAAAGCGTCCTTGACTCCTTCCTCCACTCGAACTACGCCTGAAGTCAACAATCGAAAGTCATATAGCTCTGGACTTTCAATAGCATCTACAGCGAGTTTCAACACTATTCGATCCTCAACCGGATCAATTCAACCTCGGCTTCAATCCTCGTCATCAGCTACTCGATTGCCACCACCCAAGAACTCGGGTGCGCACACGCACAATGGTCTCCAAGGTGACGATGATGAAGATGTCCCGCCTGTTCCGGCTATCCCCAAAGCATACGAGTCCCCAAAAGAAGTGTCTGCGGACATGTACTTTGTCGAGATCAAAAAGTCTCATCTTAGCGCTGTCGATTCAACTAGCATTCATAGCAATTCGACTGGAAGTATGATCATGCCGGTGCACCCGGAACCTACAAAACAACAGCAAAAATTCAATATACGAAAGAGCTCCTACGCAGGCATAACCTCCCGGGAACAGGAGAAGAAGGGCAATCAAAGCAAGCGACAGCTTGAGCCCCTGAGATTACCACCCTTAAACATTGGGCCTTTGAATTTCCCAACATCGTCCAAGTCCAACAGCAAAACCGTGCCCAATCATCGAGATTTCAGTCCGCTACCTCCACGACAGGTTGCCAAGACGCCCAGCACTCCAATGACAGCGTCCAAAAGCACCTTCTTCTCCAAAAGTCAATTCGACGACACGATCGAGCTTCCTTCTCTTCGGAGCAGCACTTCAATTCATCATATCCGTCGAGTAACACCAACGCCTCCCGGTGGCGATTCCTCAGGTTCTTCCTCAAGCTTGCTGGAGCCGCTCGGCAAGTCCAGTATCTCGCCCTACCTATCATCTTCCCTGCCCAAAAGTGGTTTTGATCTGGGTCAATTGAAAAGACCCAAAACAGGAGGAGGCTACAGCACGGTGACGGGCCACTTTTCCAACGATGACACTGGTCACGAAAAGCCGGCTGGTCCCCGAGATTTGCCCAAGTTCAAGTCTGTTCCAAAGTCACCACCTCCCGAGCCGAAAGAAGAGTCAGAGGCCTTGGAACCCCAAAGCCCTACGTCCAAGACGTCGTTACGAAGAAAACTCAGCCTGACGTGGAAGCGCGACAAATCCAAAGACTCTGGAGATGCTGCCTCTAAGGGCACGGCGCCCTTTGCCCAAACTTCTCAGACCAAGACGGACAACATGCCGCCCCCACCACGTATTCCTGCTTCTGCATCTGCGATAGTGGGGGGATTCTCCACTGCCAGCAAGAACTCACATTCCAATCCTGCGGTAGCTGCGATTCAAAACGGCATTACTGCGGACGCGCGAATGCGCAAGAGCTCAGGAGCGCCTTCGGCCCATCATGGCCTCCGCGATCGTGTCAAGAGTGAGACGTGGAGTATTCAGAAAGATGGCACAGGCCCTGCCACCATGCACTCGACGAGGGGCGTCGGCGCGGCGGGAGGTAACATGGACATGAGGTCAAAGGCCACGTCGAGTGTCCTACAAACTGTGGCGTCCTGGGCCATGGAGCTGGACAAGGATGACAGAGCCGCTGAAGAAGAGATGCGCAAGCTGGGCTCTCGAAGAAAAGAGACCGAGATTGCTGGTAAAGCATTGGATGCCCTGAAGAAGCGCGCGACTCCCAAAGAGCGTGTCAGTCCTCAGGATGCCATTCGAATCGCCATGTTAAACATTTATGAGCGCGGCGAGATAATCGACTACAACGACATCTACTTCTGCGGAACTCAAAACGCTCGCAAGGTTATTGGCAATCTGCAATCTGATGCACCGAATTTTGGTTATGACGATGACCGGGGAGATTACACCATTGTACCTGGTGACCACCTTTCGTACAGATACGAGATTGTGGATGTTCTCGGTAAGGGAAGCTTTGGACAGGTAGTGAGGTGTATTGACCACAAGCTTGGCGTTCTTGTTGCCATCAAAATAATCAGAAACAAGAAAAGATTTCATCAACAAGCACTTGTGGAGGTCAACATTCTGGCCAAGCTTCGTGAATGGGTGAGTCCAAGGTGCATCCAAGCTATACCACTCTTTTTTCACTGTACTTTTTTTTTTTTTTTTTTCCCCTTTCTTCTCCTCATTACAGGATCCGAAAAATAAACACAGCATGGTCAATTTCACCCAAAGCTTCTACTTCCGTGGACATCTTTGCATATCTACCGAGCTCTTGGATATGAATCTTTACGAGTTCATCAAGGCTCACTCATTCCGAGGATTCTCGTTGAAGATCATCAGAAGATTTACGAAACAGATATTATCGTCACTCGTTCTGCTGAAGCAGCGCAAAGTGATCCACTGTGATTTGAAACCCGAGAATATCTTGCTGGGGCATCCGCTTCACTCGGAAATCAAGGTCATCGACTTTGGGTCTAGCTGTTTCGAACACGAGAAGGTATACACGTATATTCAGTCAAGATTCTATCGATCGCCCGAGGTCATTCTGGGCATGACGTACGGCATGCCCATCGACATGTGGAGCGTTGGTTGCATCCTGGCAGAACTTTACACGGGAGTGCCCATTTTCCCCGGAGAAAATGAGCAGGAGCAATTGGCATGTATTATGGAGGTGTTTGGCCCGCCAGAGAAGCATTTGATTGAAAAGAGCACGAGAAAGAAGCTCTTCTTTGACTCCATGGGCAAGCCCAGGTTGAGTGTCTCGTCCAAGGGACGTAGACGTCGGCCTTCATCCAAAACACTGCAGCAAGTATTAAAGTGTGACGACGAAGTATTCCTGGACTTTATTGCTCGTTGTCTGCGTTGGGATCCGGAAAGACGTCTTCGGCCTGAAGAAGCTGTCCGTCATGAATTCATCACAGGTCAGAAGGCATCCGCAGCCATACCGAGGATGTCTGCGAGAGACTCTTCGCCATCGAAGCGCGCAAACCTATCTTCAGCCCCTCGCCCTCTTCCGGAACCGCCCAATGCTGTGACCAAGGGCATCATCAATTCTATGCGAACCGGCATCAGTCCCCACAAGCCAGGCCCCAGTGTTTCGCGAAGAGTTTCTGGAGCCACCGGTGCGACGGCCGCCAGCATGAACCGGCGTACGAGTGCCGGCGGATCTATCAGCAGCATCAGCAGCTTACCTCGCGCAGCCGGTCGAACAGCCAGCGGAAGACAAGATTTAGCAGCGGCTGGCGCGTCTGCAGCCATGGGTCGAAGAGGATGAAGAATGTTTGCTGGATTGCTTTTTATCTTTTCTTTTTTTGTGTTTTTTCTTTCATGGAGGAGAACTATCCATATTCTGCCGGCTCAAGATCATTGTTTCTTGTTATTTGGAGCACAGCACCCTCTCAAAAAATCGCTGCTTCATCTATCAGATATGAGCCATGCATTGAATAATTGGAGAAAACCCACTCACTCTACTACGACGGCGTCAACTGTTGCAATGCATTGTGTCTCTTGACACTTTTCTGTCATATTTTTATTTTCATCGACATGTCTGTATTACATATATGCATATATTTTTTCTTTTCTTTTTTCATTATACCACAAAAAGAAAGCAAGCGGCGGCGGGAGCAATTCTCTTCAGAACACCAATCAAACATTTACACACTCAATGGACTGTCCATCTTGGGCATGCGGGAAAGAAGAAAGGCATTGTTGACAAGGGGGAAGGCGAGAACAGGTAATCATGGCTGGAGCTTCGGACGGGCGAGGAAAGGGAATGAAGGAAGTTGGGTGCGTTATTTTGGGTGATGGATTGAGCAAAGCACTTATGGGAATGGAGAGGGCTGGGGGGTTCTTTTTATAAGAAAGGCTGTTGACCATTGTTCTATTCCCCCCCAACATGACATGTACATTTATTCAGGAAGAGGACCAAAAAATGACCAGTGTCTGCCACGTGGACACACGGCATGGAAAGCACACGGACGAGGGGGTGGCATAGTGCTGCTGGCAGGTGTATTGTTCGTGAACTTTGTACAAAAAGGATAGATGAGATGCACGTACCTGTACCGTGATGCAGATGTAGTGTTCGTCCTTTGTGGTTGTGGCGAAACTGTACCGACCACATTAAGAATCACCAAGTCAGGTTGAGAAACGGACAACGGGCAGAGGCGAGAGGATGGGCCGTTTGACGAGATATGCGTGGGTAGCTGGCGTTGGGTTCAGCGTGAAAAGTCTTGTTCAGGATGAGGAAATGGATGTGTTTACATACTTAATTACCTAGTACATATATAAAGTAGGTTTCTGGGAAGAGCGGGAGAGATTGTCCTTGTTTTGTAGGAGGGGTGCTGTCCTACACTGGTACAGAAGACGTCATCTAAATGTCGGGTTTGATTATCCAGGGTAGATAAGATGTTGGAAGGGGGGAACGGCTCGGGAGGCAGTAGATTTCCATATCCTTTGGATTTGTTGATGTAGCGCTCCATGATTTGCAGCCAGGCGCCGGGTCCCGGTGCCACATTATGGACTGGTCAGGGATCAGGGGCACGGGTCCATTCGGCCCATGCGGAGTCGGGCAGAGGCAGCTTACGCACTTACGCACTTACGCAGCTCATTAGGCACGAGACGTCATGGGTCGCACCTTCCCAGCCAGCCTTTGTAACTTGGCAGGCATCTGAGACAATCTGAGCGGTTCAAGTTGGGGACGAGTCCACTGCACGGGCTGCGTCCCGTCTTCTTTCACATTGATCTCTGACTTCAAACTTGAGCCCTGCTCAAGGGATCCCGAGCTTTCCATTCCAGCCAGAACACCGCCAGCAAACAGCGACAACTCTGACACCAAATGCTTTCCATGAGTCACGGCTGAAAGAATGAGCATTTTGATCACGTTGCAAAATGACAACGAGTTGGAATTTCGTGCCCAATGATGCCTCCACACAGCACACGTCTCGAGACATTATGATACTCGATTTCGGCCGGTCGAGCCAAGGCGCTGTGGCGGAGTGGTCTAACGCGAAAGACTCGAATCCCACAGGATATCTTTTCCCTTCGGGGGCACCGGTTCGAATCCGGTCGGCGTCGTGCTTTGTGGCTTTTGTCATTTTTCCTTTTTTTCCTTTTTTTTTTTTTTTCCTTTTTCTTTTTTTTTGCTTGCAACTTGCGCCCAGCGGCGGATGCATTTTAGATGGCATTATTTCCGCTTATTATTATTTTTTTTTTTTTTGGCTGAGCAGATGAGACTGCAAAACTGCAGGCCAGAGAGACGACAGCATCGCCATCTTTGATCTGTATCCGGTCTCATTTTCCTCGAGTTCAAAGTTGAAAGAGCAGTCTAGTCCAACAACTGTCGTCACTCATCACTCTCCGTCACCGCACACCAAGGGTCGGGCACACCCCCTCCTCCATGCAGTGATGCACCCTGGCTCCTGCAGAATGACTCCTCCACCGAGCCATAATGACAGCGTTTCTCCTGGCGTTTGCCCTTCTGAGACGTTCCTCGTCCTGTCTCTTTCGGAAAGATCGCGCCCGTCCGCCTAGCGTATCGCGGCATCAACGAGCTCCAGTCGTTTCTCGATTCGTCCCAGAGCTTTCCAGCCGACCAGAGCTTCTCCGCCTGAGCCACCGTATTGTACAGCGACAAGCGACATCGCTGCCGCACCAGCAGTGAGCACACAGCACCCAAGACCGAGAGACATGGAAGCACCAGGGCCAAGACCCTTCCGCTGTCCTTGATCACCTCTATCTTCTCTGGGTTGGCGTATGGGAAACGTGGAAGGCGCGAACAACCAAGAGGTAGTGAGTTTGGCGATGGCTTCCCTCGGCGCTCTAGCCTCAGTCTGCATTTTCATTGCAAAGTCCTCCTTGAGGGCGTGTCGATAGATTGTCCCAGCTCGAGGCCACCCGAGCAGGTAGCTGCAAGGAGGTAGGAGGGAAGTGAGGCCCCGACTGACGCCTCATGCTTGCTTGGGGCTTGCTTTTGTTCGGCCTTCTCTTTGTGACGTCCCGAGACTTCCTGTCTTCCTCCAAGGCTGCCACTTTCGTTTGCTATAAGGCTGCCATGTCTCGATCCCTTCTTGCTCAATCGTTTTTTTGGTCTTTATTCGTCATAGCACACCGCCATCTTTTTAACAACAGCTTCTCTTCTAGCTTGTCCGTTGATCTATCCATCCTCAAATCCATTGCCGTTGCACGACCAGCTTGAACCAAATTTCTGTCCCCATCTCACAGCTCTTATATCAGCTATTTTACCACGACTTGCTTGCGTTCCACGACTATTCTGCTGGTCTGGTCACGATCAGATTTTGTCGGCAGCGTTACCCTCGACATCAGACAATACAGATCCGAATCTTGAAGTGCTGTTTTTATTTTTCATCATCATCTTGCTCCTCTTTTCCCCGCCTTCTTGGCTGTTTGCCCGGTGTCAGACCTCATCAACAACAACAACAAAAAAAAAGGCCTCCCGCGGTCGGTCCTCGGCACAACTTTCTGAACTGCAACTCGGGGACGTAGGAATCACAGACCGCTTCACACAGACCGATAGAATCAGCACTATTCAGACGAAATAGCACATCATGTGCTATCAGCTGTTCGAGATTTTCCCGGCATGCGGTTGCCTTTACTACACGCATGCAATTGATCGCTGTGCATCGTATGGCCAGGTCGGTCATGAAGTGCAGCAACGGACAATTTATGTCGGATATGCATGCGCCTACCACTCGGGTGAACTAGCCCGGCGCAACTCACAGCAGAGTCACTCTGAGTCGAGCCATCGAAGCTCACGCTCATAGAACAAGAGATGCACAGGTCCCTTTTCCGTTCAGGTTTCAAGATAGGGGGAGCCACCTGCACGCATCCTAATCCGTCCCGCCTCGCCTCGCCTCGCCTCCTCTCGTCTCATCTTTCGATGTAGCCTGCCACGGCTGTTGAGAATGACATGTCTGCGCGGCACTTCCCATGGCAACTCTCTGGATACCTCATACTTGTCCGTCTTTCTCTTCTTCTCTCATGGCAATTGTGGAGGCTGCCTCGGTAGCGACATGAGCCCCCAATTGGAACGATGTTTGATGATATCATGTTCGCGTTATGTTATTCATGTCTTCCGCTACGTGTTTGGGCTGCCGTGGAATTACTTTCTTTTTTTTCTCCATTCGTTGATTGCCTTGTTCCGTCTTTTGCCATGGCCTTCTTTCTGTGGCTTTTTTTGGGCTCGGGAAGGTGGCATTTGTCACCGCTTCTTGTGCGTAGTTGAATGTTTTTTTCTCTTCGTTTTTCTCTTTCTCTTTTTCTTTCTCATTTTCCTGTTTGTCTCTTTTTTCATTCTCCTTCTCTCACACGCCATGACCCTCTACTTCATTTCAGCGAGATATTTTCATCGCTACAGTCCTACTTATTCGGCACACTCCCCGTTTCCAACATGGACTCAAGACAGTCAACGGCGAAACTTTAGGCTTGATTGAGTCTTGGCACATGATCCGTTTGGCATCGTCTTTGTGCTTGCGAGGAGTTTCGCCTCAATACCAAGCATTCAGTGACTACACAACACCTGAGTTCAGAGTATATCTAGCCTTTCCTTGCATTGATGCGGGACGGTTTTGAGGCATTGACGGTACATGAAATACGAGGCAACTTTGGCTTATTCAGGGCGTTTGGAGGTTCACGATGCATGATTGTCTATTTGACGAGTTGATGGGTTGCTGGGCGCGTGGTTTGCAAGACTGACTCGTATCAGTAACGTTCATTTGCGTGTTGTTTTTCTGATATTTCATTCTTCTGTCCTTCTTTGTACCGTGGTTTCACAAACTTGGGGTCGGAAACGCCAGGGCTTGTTTTCTGTGCTGGCCGCAAAGGCAGGATGCAATGGTTGGAAACCATCTGAAACGCACACGACTGAAGTTACCTCGGTGACACTGGCTGTCACGTTCGAGCGATGAATGACGAAGCGTTGATCTTTCTCTCGTGCTGCAATACACAAATTGTCAAGTCTCAGCCGCATCCTTTTTACTGTGATTTATAACGGATCTGTTTGGCGTTGAGACCTCAGACAGCGGAGGCTATCGAGGACGCTTAGCGCTGAGCAGAGCCACCACGACTCCCACACAATGTCATTGTGCTTGTTGTGCTTGTTGTCATGGATCTTCTTTGCTTGCGGGACATGCCGAGCTGCGGCAAGAGTTACCACACAAGATGCACACCTAAAAATAAGTAGGGAGTTGCCTAATCGGGGGCCGCTGCGACTTTGAGTCTGGAACATTCAATGTTCATGTTGCATCAATATTGCCGGTGCTGCGGCATTCGCTATGTCGCATCATTGATGTCGCATGTCGCATGTCGCACGTCGCATTGCCGCCAGCCTCAATTCCGACTATGCCAGGTTCTGCCAGGTTCTGCCAGGTTCTCCCACGTTCTGCCAGCCAGACATCTACAGACTGCGGTGTGTGTTTTAGGTCAAGTATTCCCTCCCAAAGGTACTAGGTACTTACCAACCTACTTCCTCCTACCGCCTTCCTACTAAAGTATCGACAACGCTGCATGTGCAGATATATCAGCTGACGAGGGCCGGCTAGAACTGACACGAGTGGCACCTTCCTTTTTCGCCAGCTGGCAGGACGACAGCTCCGTCTGCGCGAGAATCCAATAGCCGAATGGCAGTCCGTGACTCCAGAAAGAAATTCTTGACAAGATCGGGGCAGGCAAGTGCGATGTGCAGTCTGGATCCTTGTCTCGGCTTTCTGTCAACATATTATCGCGTTTGTGGCAGAAACATGTCTCACTCTCGAATTCATATATTCATATACTCCCCACGCCCACGTCGCACTCCTTTTTTTCATGAGCTTCGCCTCACCCTTCATGATCCTTCTGAACACTCTTAAACTGGCCTCGTTACCTTGCTAGCATTCTTATCCGGTTCTCATTTTGGTATCACCTTGAAGCTTGTCGTTTATACACCTCTTCTGATCCATTCCTCTTCGTCACGACATTGAGGTATACTTGTCGACCTCCGACGGTATTTGTCGATATTTGCCCTCGGGACACTGGCGCTTTGGCCTATAGTCAGTGGTCACACAATCTTTATTATTCCTTGTGCCGCGTCAAAATCGCTTCGAGAGCCCAAGGGCCCTTCATTCCCACCTGCTGCAATCAGAAAATCCTCATCGGAATGTGCCGAGGCTTCCTCAGCTACACGCAGGCGTGGTAACCCGGTCAGAAACACGAACTCGGGGTATCAGTAGCCTTGAGTTGGCACCTCCACCACGAGACAGGCGATCCTCAAACGATCCTCTCGGGCGTCAACTGGGAGGCTAATTCATCTCCAGAGGAGATAACGCCTAAGCCAATCCTGACAGCTTGTCCAGGCTAGGCTTTGGACACGGCCTCTACAGGTTCTGCACCACAACTTTCTTAAGACCAATCTGCTTCCAGCGATGTCCTCTATTCGGCTTCTTTGATAAGTTCTTGTTCGTTTTTTTTTTTTTTGGTTTCTTCCTGAACTCTCGTTCTAGAAGAAAACGACTTCAGATCTTGAAGTAATTCAAAACACGAGGTAAGCCTTATAGACCAGCGCTTACTTCTTTGGAGTGGAGTATGCCCATAATCTCTTGTGCCTCAACCATTTCTGGAACTCGGCATTGTCGTCCATGTACCCCCAAAAAAAAAAGTTCTTTTCTTACTGCTTGTTTACTTCAGTCGCTGATTCTTTTATCAACTGTTACCTTGTAATTTACCCTCGCGAATAAGTAAATTGACGAATCCGATCAAAATGCCTGCACGAGCGAGAACATTGACGGATTGCACAAACAGCTCCTTGCAGCAAGCTCCACGTCAAAAAGGACTGAATGATGCATTCTCTTATACTATCAGTACTTCAAAAGTTCGCCCCGCGGGAGTGGAGCATTTCATGCATGGCGGTATCGAAAGCGCAAATAGTTAGGAACCGTACTATCGTCAAGCCCACAACAAGGCAAGACCGTTTGATCCGAGTAGCGACAGGAACAGTTCTTTGGACCCGCGAGATGGGTTCATATTTTCTTCCTCGCCAACGATAATCGGCGCAGAAAATGATATAGCCACCTATACCGCCTCTAAGCTGACTACTGGCCTCGATGCTACCTCTAATGACTCTCGTGTCTTGGAAACATGCCGTGGTACGCCCAAAGTGAGGGCATTCTCTGAAACGTTGGAAATGGGACAGAACCTGGAACAACCTCATACGCTCACTGCCTCGTGTCGAGACTACCTACCCGTGCCCGTCTCGAAAGCCCGACCATACAACTCGGGCACAACTCAGGACCGTAAGACCTCGGATCAGCGATTTTCTGAATGCAAAGTACAGACAGCACTGGCCGTCCAAACTTCTGTTGGAAATCAAAAGGTCGGTCCTATAGTCTTACATCTTTTTTTTGAGACTCTTTTGCATTGGGCCTCCCATTATTCCCTCAATCTGCTCAGTACTTTTGCAAAAGCAGCTGCTTTGTCCCGATAAGTTTTCCATATGACCAACCTCGTTCAGGTGCTGATGAACAATTACAGACACTCGACAATGCTGCTCATCCAATAGAAATTTGCCTAGCGGTAGGTAAGTCACGTATAAAAACTGACAGTGAGGCTACGACGAATGCGAAAAGATCAGAAACTGCTCACGTCGAGGTCATGTTGGATGATACGCAAATAAAACAAATTCTTACATCTACCAAAGAAAAAACAATACCAAAAGTATCCGAGAACGAGTCAGGCGGTATACCGATACCCGAACTTCGGCAAGAGCGTCTCGCAGCTGATCCTCGCACTTTACCACGCTGCGAACATGAAGACCTGGCATCGCATCAGACAATTCCGAATTCTGGTCATGAGGTATCAGTACCCGCCGCTCGTTACTCTTCGATTCCGACTTCCAAAGTGAGGCCATTTTTCAGCCCACTAGCGTCCACATCCACACTTGCGCGCCATGGGCGCAGTCCAGTCTCGAAGACAAGGCCAGCACCTGCCATCAGCAACGGTCTACCGTCATCTCATGATGGACAACCGGTTCCCGTCGTCCCTGCTGAGAAAAAGCCAGCTGATTGGGACAAGCCAGTTAGGGTGCTCGCTTCTGGCTCCACGTCTGACAGCAATCAAGCCTCAGGCTCCTTCATTGACCATAAACGCACCAAGCAATGGTTGAAGGATGTTTTAAAGTACCCAGAGAATCGTACATCAAGGTATACCAGAAGGCCGTATAGTACTGAGCGAGTTCGCAACACGTCACCGGAATTTCAAGCTAGACATTCGGATACAGTGTTGTCTTCTCCCCTGCCATGGAAGTTCCATGTAAGGACAGCGGTTCCTTCTGAAAAGCCTTCAAACGCCTTCGATCGTCTTGGCTTCAAACGTGCTGTTAGTGATCTGGAAAGGCTTCTGAGTGAGGCACTTGCCATTGCTTCTCAAGTTGTCGACGAACCAGCGTCTACGGACTCGCGAGAGCCGTATAAACAACCGTCTATTAGTCTACATTCGCATTGTCGAAGCATTCTCAGCCAAAATGAAACAATACACGCCCCGCGACTATTGCCTTGCTCGGCCAGTGCCGATGGCAGCGGTGGTGACTACTTTGAACCAGCCACCCCCACGATTCGTTCACACTGGGAAACAGTGGCCAACACTCCGCTGAGCAAGTCACAAAGCCTCCTCACTGGGGCAAAAGTCAGGGAATCTTACCAACGTGGACAAGACAATGCTGTCGAAAGCAATGAAAATGTCACAGGCCGTAGTGAGGTTGACAATGACTCCGACATGTCTCGCAAAAAGTCCAGCAACAAGCTAGACAAAATTCCCCTCGACCATGAGACTATCACAGACACCCACACCAGACCCGAAACCCAACCTGCTGCCCCTGATTATCCTCTTGCGCATGGTATGGCGCAATCATACAACGTTCATAATCGGAATTTAAGACACACCGGAAGAAGAGTTATTCGCTCAGATTACGGTGGCCATCATGTACATGATCGAGAAGCCGGACAAGTTGTGCAACCACGAAACCGCAATACGGATATTCGGCCACCTCATATGGATCACGGGATAAGTCTTCATCGACGTTCTCATGTTAGCTTGAGAGGTGCTCAAGGCTTCAATTTGGCCAAGTCGCACAAAAGGCAGCCAGTTGCTCGAGATTGGTCGCCTATTCGCAAAAGATTTGTCGCCTCAGTCGCCTGTATCAGCACAGCGCTGATTGGGATTATTTTGGGCATCTATTCTGGTCTCGTTCCTTCCATTCAGTACTACGTTATTGATGACTCTCATGTTATAGTGCACGGCAATACTGCCTGTTTTCTTGGTCTAGCTATTCCAACGTTCTTTCTTTGGCCGTTGCCCCTCCTTCATGGACGGAAACCATATATCCTCTCGAGCTTAGTTCTGGCGATGCCTCTTCTGTTTCCTCAAGCTCTCGCTGTGAACTCCCAAAGGCTCACCAACGCCGTCGCATGGAGATTCTCCTTGTTAGCGGCGCGGGCTCTCATGGGCGTGTCTCTTGGCTTTGCGAGCATGAACTTTCATTCCATTTTGACAGACCTCTTTGGTGCCTCTCTCATGAGTTGCAACCCCCATCAAGAGGTTGTAGATCGGTACGATGCTCGACGTCATGGCGGTGGCATGGGCGTCTGGCTCGGTATTTGGACCTGGTGTTGGATAGGGTCATTGGGCGTGGGATTTTTGGTGGGAGCCTGCATCATTGACAATTACAATCCTGCGTTTGGGTTCTACTTCAGTATCATTGTCATAGCAGTGGTGCTCATTTTGAACGTCGTTTGTCCTGAGGTTCGCCGCTCGCCCTACCGCCGATCTGTGGCTGAGGTCCGCACTGGTGAAGATATTTCGAGACGAGTCGCACGAGGGGAGATCATGATGCACCGCGTCAAGACTGGCCCCAAGTGGTGGGGACAAGAAGTATATCATGGCATCGCGCTGAATTTGGAGATGCTTCGGCAACCAGGCTTTGCCGTCATGGCCGTGTACTCGGCCTGGATATACGCTCAAGTTGTTCTCATCATCGTATTGATGGGGTCTCTCCTTTCACGATTCTATCGCCGGAGGTCCACTGACGTCGGTTTGTTTGTTGGCGTCGTGGCGTTGGGTGCTCTGCTTGCAATTCCCTTTCAAAAAGCCAACTTGTTTTCGCGATCTCGTCAGGCTCAGCTCAGCAGCAATCTGGCAACACTTGACAGGAAGGTAGCATGGTCATCTCACTTTGTGCGTCGCACGATATTCACCTTGCTCCTACCTATAGCGGGTATATGCTACGCTGCCGTATCCGCCGGGCCCCCTATGCACGTCAGCGTACCGGTAATGTTCTCGGGTTTTGTTGGCTTTCTTTCCTGCCTCGCCATCTCGGAATGCAACGGACTCGTCATGGAGGCGTTTGACTGCTCCGACTTATCACCCGCAATGACTGGCCGACAAAAGGATGGCTCCGGCAAGATGCACAAGCGAATCAACTATTCATCCTTTCCCCGAGTGACGGCGGGCTTCGCCTCGATACATGCCTTTGCTTTCGTCCTTGCTGCTGGTTCGACGGCGCTTGGTGGCTACGTCACGAGGACACTTGGTCAGCGGCTATCTACAGGCATCGTGGCAGGCATATTGCTCGTATTGACTTTTCTCCTGCTGCTCATTCTGATTCGATTCACCGAGGTCCAGATTGTCCCAAAATCAAAGTCGGAAGAGATGGACAGGTTGGTGGAAGCTCGGCGACGATCGACAATCAGACGAGTTTCTATGCCGGGGGATGCAAAGGCCGTCATTGAAGAAGAGGAGGCATGGAGACCGGCCATGATTGGAAATCCCACAAGCAGAAAGCGCCGCATGAACATTTTTGAGCTCGGGGGCATGACTCGATGGCAAGAGATACGGAGGAAGAACAAACTCATTGACGCCGGTGCTCATCTCAATCGCGACGCTTGGGACCAGGGAATAGGGGCACTGAGTGACCAGCTAAGCGACTTTCGACGGGACGCCCACGTCTCATCCCGCGGCAAGAAGCGGGGTCATCGGAGGCTACGTGGAACGGGCGACAGCAGTGAGCGTGGTGAGCCCATTGAAATGAGAGACATTGATCATGAGCAAAGCGAGAAGGCGGCTATACAGCCCAGTTGGCGAAACAGAAGAGAATGTGCACTGAGTAGAACTCGGGATTGACCAGCCAGCGACAAGAATTCTGGGCAGCAAGATGGGAGAGGAGGAGGTCGGTGGTCGGTGGTCGGTAGTCATGTCAAATGACACGTAACGGGACGAATGGAGTTAAATCATCGGCCTCTGTCTTTCCCTTCTCTTTCCCTCAGATTTTTCATATTCCTCCTACCTGTCTTTTTCTCTCTATCATACCACATTGTGCATTCGCTCAATCAACATGTCTTATATGAACCCTGGAACCGTTCCCTATACGTCTCGTATCTTTTATTCAGAGATAGTGGCATAAATTGATTTACGTTTACCTGAACATGTCTACCACATGACGCTGGAACCGTTCTCTATACCTCTTGTATTGTTTTGGCCCTTTGACAGTATTATCAATAAGTTTGCATCTACCAGGTGATGCCGGAAATGCAGTTTTTGTACATTGCGTCACTTTCTCCTCTATACTAGCAGGCATCAACTCCGGCCGCCGCTCAGTAGTCAATCAGATGTTGGTCCAATCGAGTTCCATACCTTGTACATGCTAAGAAATTTGCGAAATACAGTGATTGAGCATTCGCAAAACACGACAGTGCAAGTGTTATTGATTCAGTTGCCGCATGAGCACGTTTCACAATGAGACGGTGAGTCAATACGGTGAATTTGTTATTGAGAAATCCTGCTTTTGTCATTTCCATTACTCATCCGTCTCGGTAGCTAGCAAAGATAGTGCACGAAACGGATGACCATAACTGAAAGCGTTTGAGAATTTATGAGTAGTATTTGTCTTTGTAACGGGTCGAGTATTGCACATGAGCACGTGTCACAACGAGACGGTGAGTCAATACGGTGAATTTGTTATTAAGAAATCCTGCTTTTGTTATATCTATTACTTATCTATCTCGGTGGCCAACAAAAACAGTGCACGAAACGGACGACCATAACTAAAAGCGTTTGAGAATTTATGAGTAGTATTTCTCTTCGTAACGGGTCGAGTATTGCAAGCGCGGCCAAGTGAGCTTTGGCTGAAACGAGCCGTAAACACAAAAGTGGAGGACGGATTTCCCGCTTCGCATCTTTGAAATAAGGTCGTTATGGGGAGGCTTTTATACCTTATGGATATTGTTAGCGAGCCTTGGAAAGTATACTCTTCGGCGACTGGGTAATGGAAATTGAATGTATTGGGATGTAGATTGCTGGAGCAACGTGTTGTTGAAAGACCTTGTAAGTTGTATCTGGTTTACGGCAGCGCTGTAGAAAAGACTGGCAGCTAGGGAGGAAGATGACAAGGAGGAGGGGGCGCAAGCTTAAGAAGAGGCTAATGAAAAGAGAAAAAAGCATCGAGTAAAGAAGATGATAAATAGGAGAGGAAAACAGCTAGCGAGGAAGGAAATGAGAAAGAGAAAAGGCTAGCTTAGGAATAGGCTAATAGAGAGGAAAGGGGCTGGCGAAGAAAGTAACAATAAGGGGAGGGATACAGCTCGCGAAGGAGAAGCTGATAAAAAGAGGGGAAAACCCATCTTGCAATGAAGCACATAAAACGAGGGGGTGGAAACAGCTAGAGACGAAGGTGAAGGAAAGGGTGGGGAAACAGCTTGCAAAGACTTGCGAAGAAGCTGGTAAAACAAAAATGGGGGGGGGGGGGGGACAGCTTACAAAGAATATGCTAATAAATAAAGGAACGAATAGCTAGGAAGAAGGTAATTATACCGGGGTGGAAATAGCGTATAGAAAAGTCCTAATAAGAACATGAAAACATAGCTTATAATAAAGCTTACAGGAAGAAGGGAAGGAAGAGCTAGTAAAGAAGGGAGTAAAGAAAAGAGAGGAATGGCTTATAAAGAAGAAGCTAATGAAAAGAGGAAAAAATAAAATAGCAGAGAAGGTGGCAAAAAAAGGCTGGGAACAGCTTATAAAAGAAGGTAACGAAAAGAGGGTGAAAACAGTTTATAAAAAGAAGGTTGTAAAAAAAAGGACAAGATATCTTATAAAGAAGAAGTTAATAAGAAGATGCTAAGACAGCTAGTACAAAAGGTATTACAAAGGGGGGGCTAGAAAAGAAAACAGCTAGAGAAGAAGGTGATAAAGAAGAAGAAGAAAGGAGCTCACAAAGAAGAAGCTAATAAACAGATATCAATAGATAGTAAAGATGTTAATGAAGAAAGAATATATATATATATATATATTAATAGAAGGAGATATATTTTCAGCTCAAGGAGTCTAAAGATTTACCTGCCTCTATGATGCTGATAATTTCGGGCAGCCATAAGGCTCTTGTACATGTGTACGCGCGACGTGATAGACTGAAAGATACATGTCGATATCTCGCATGGAGGTGCTTGTGTGCGTGGCATGCAGCTGCTTAAATGGACAAGGGGGGGTTCAACCGCGTGTCAGACACACTCATAGAGGCCGTTACAAGGAAGTTTGCCTTTTCATGTATTTTTCGTCCCCAAGGGCCTCTGTACTTACAATGGTGTTTTTTCTTTACTGGTGTGTTTGCCCAACAGTAATGCACCTATCGAACAGTTGATTGACCCATCTAGCATTAGATCACCCTATTCAATAGCAAATCATCCTATTTCACAGCAGGACCTGGTATTAATCCGACCAAAGCTCCTTCCTTCATCTAAGAAGCCATGTTCTTTCCACTTTCCTCTAAACCTATCTTCTAAAACTCTTGACGTAACATCAAGACCAAAGACCTAAAGACGCCAGGTATTAGCAAGGACCCGGGGACCTAAGGACTAACAACTACAAATTATATAGACTTTTTAGACCTTTTAGTAGATGGGAAGCCTAGAGGCCGTTCAAATCCAATCGGTCCCATCTCAATAGGTTAACAATCCCAATAGCAGCTGTATAAGCTAATAGCTACTGCCCTCAACGCCATCAGATAGAGAATTGCAAATGTCGGTCCTTTCTTTCGCGAGCTATGCTGTTGAAAACCCTCCCTTGTCCGCTGTGGTGGTATTGCAGGCATTATTCTTACTTGTCTTGTGTTGCGCTTGTTCCTTGTGGGCTCTTCTTCCGTCTTCCATTTGTCTCTTGTGGCTCTTTCTCCTCATTACTTGTATTCCTCTTTTTTGCTTTTTATCGCTTAGGCCAGTTTCCTCGTTACTTGCATTTCTTGTTTCCCATCTGCCCCTTTTAGGATCTGCCCCTTTTCCCTGTTCCCTTTTGCCGCCCTTGCTCCTTTCCCCTTTCCCTTTTTAACCCCCCTTCTTATTCTTTGGCCTTTATGCCATTTTCTCGTCTTCCACACATTTTCAGACGTGAAATATACTTCCTACAAACAGAATGTCTATTTCCGTACTTTGCCGGCCTCTCTTCAAATCATCTCCCTTTCCCGAAACATATATGCAGGACGTCTAGTTTTGCACTTTCGAACCAGCCCTCCAAGTCATCCCCCTCGCCAAACATATAAACAGACCTCAAACTCCATGCGCGTCATTCTGTCCTCCTCATCGCTGAACAGTGAGGTATAGATGCGAGCTGCGACGGGTGGGCGTTAGGGTGGAGCCATGGTGATGACGGAGCTGGGTTGGGGTGTGAGGAGGGGAAGGAGGTCGTGATGGAGAGGGGTGGGTGATGGGGATATTGCTGTGGGTGGAAGGGGTTTGGGGGGTAGTGGTGGTGTGACTGAGCTTGGGCATGAGCTTGAGCTTGATAGAAAGGGTTTGACGATTGGATCGAATCGGGACTCCATGGCTGCTGGTACTGGTTCTGGTTCTGGTTCTGGCTCCAGTACTGCGTATGCTGAGGCTGCGTATGCTGAGACTGCGTATGCTGCGCTTGAGAGTACAGCGGCTCGTCCGAGAACGCATGTGCCTGGCTCACACTTTGCCCGGGCATCCAATTCTGCATGCGAGACAGACTCCGCTGGGCGTCCATCTGGGCTCGTCGGGGCGTGAGCTCGTGGTGGTGCGGCTCCGTCTCGACCCGGCGCGTGTTGCGGGTCTGAGGAGGCAGCCAGAGCGTGCTGGTGTGTAGCGGACGGTGCTGCGGGTGTGGATGCGCCGGTAGGCCGGGGATCCGGCTGGGCGGCGGGGGACGCGCGTGGTGTTGATGATGTAGTTGTTGTATTTGGTGATGTTGTGGTCGTTGCTGATGTTGTTGTCGTTGGTTCTCTTCATCTTGGTGCGGCTGCGACTGCGACTGCAGTTGTGGCCATGCCGGCTGCTTCCCCCTGTTATCTTGTACGCACGTTACATATGGCCGCGGCTGCTCCTGCTGCTGCTGGACATCCGAAGGGATGCTCGTCGCCGCTTCCGGTTCCGGAGACGGTCTGACGAGCCGCATTGTGGGCGACCCGGTCCGCGAAGCGGCGGCATGGTGTGCCAGCCACGGCCGGTTCCCCGAGCGGGCGATCCCGCCAAGCGGCGACGTCATTGTGCTTGCGATCACCTGCGGGACAAAGGGCTTCATCACGGGGGAGTTGGAAGGCTTTGACGGCACTGGGGCATTGTGACGACCGTTGTCGTTGTCAGTTGTCCCTGGACCAGCACCTGGGGTGGGCGCTGTTGGGGATACTACTGCTATTGCCGCTGCTGCTGCTGCCGCCGTTGTCGCTGCTCTGTCATCATGATCATTGTGTTGAGAATGTTGCCGGTGATGATGATGATGATGATGATGATGATGGTTCGAGGCAGACGACGCTTCAGGAGCAGGACTGGGACTCGGAGCGTGCGGAATCGGCATCCTCGGAGCAGGCAGCGGCTTCGCGCTCGTCCCCGTGGGCCCCGTCTCGCGTCCGGGAATCTTGGGATACGAGACGAGCCATCTGCTGTTTTTGGCCTTCCACGGGGATTCCACCACAGGCGACAAGTCGAAGCGCTGCACATTGGGCAGGTCCCCGTCATTCTCGTCGTCCGAAAAGGTAAACGTCGTGATGCCGCTGTTGGCAGAGGGTACTCGCGACCGGGTCAGACTTCTCCTGCCGAGAGAGGAGCGTCGTCCAGACGCCCGGCCGGCGGTGCGAGCCCTTCCATGCCCGCCAGGCGTGGCAGAAGAGAACAAGGGAGGAGGGACGATGCTGTGCTGCTGTGTGGTGTCAATGTCGTCAATTTCGTCTTGGAAATTCAGCAACGGGGAATCCGTGTCTGTGACGACTCGGATGGACTGCCGCTGCTGTTGCCCCTTTTCCATCTTGGGCTGCTGACGGCTCGAGATGGGCAGAATCGGGACCATGTTGGTCGCGAGCTGAGGATACGCGCTCAGCGGTGATTTCGTCGCCTGCATGTCTGTAGAGCGAAACTGCACGATGCCAGGACTAGTCCCATTGCCCAGGACCCAATTCCCGGCCTTGTCGGCAACATAGTACGTTGCATTCGCAGACAAGGGCGCCGTGCTCGGAGGTCTCCATATCTGCCCCTCGGGCGATATCGACGACGATCTCCGCCCATCTTCTTCGAATTCCGTCATGGTGCTTTCCCGGGGCACATTGGTCGTGGTCGTCTCCGCCGTCGTTTTGGCATCCTTTTTGCTGTCCGGTTTGGTGTCCGGTTTGGTGTCCGGTTTGGTGTCCGGTTTGGTAGTCGTTTTCGTCATGCCCACCAAAAAGTCCTCATCATTGTGCCGCGGCGGGATGATGAGTTTCGGCAAAACAGGCGGGTGTGGTGACACGCGCGTGTATTTCGGCGAGGACGTTTTCTCGCCCAGCTGCCCTACGTAGGGGGTCATGTCGGCATATTTGTCTGCGGTGTTGTTGGTGTTGGTGTTGGTGTTGGTGGTGGTGGTGGATTTCTTGCCCAGGGCGAGTGCGAGGAGCGGCTTGGCCGGCAGAAGCCTCGACAGCGGTCTGCTGCTGCTGCTTTTGGGGATTGGCGAAGCATTCTTCGATGCGGCGGGCGATATGGCCAGCCCGATGGTACTGTGACGCCAACTTGCTCGATCGGATGCCTCTGAGGTTGCTGGATACTTGGTATGAGAGCTCGTTGATGCTGGACCGGCAGTCTTCGTTGCTGCTGGGGTTGAATGGGTCGCATTGGTTGATGTGGCATTCAACCTGATGGGTTTTGCTGATTCGATTGATGACGCGTCACTGGCATCACGGCTCGGATGAATGGCTCTGACCATCCACGCCGACCGATCGCTGGCCGAGTTGCCGCTACCGTCTTGGTTCCTGTCAAATCTGTATCCCCACGAGTCTCGTCTGCTCGGTGTCTCGGAAAGGCGTTTATGCTCCAGCGGCTTCCTGGCCCGGTAATGGCGAAACAAAACGACGACTCCGACGACAACGAGGACAAACCCGATGACGCCCACCGAGATGCCTGCCTTTTGAAAAGGGGTAAGAGTGCCGCGACCAGCGCCTGCTCCTCCTGCTGCTGCCGTCGTTGTGCTCGTTTCTGCAGCGGTGCGCGTCTTCGTCGCCGCTGATATTCTGAGAGTTGTGTCTGCCATACTCGACACATCTGAAGATCTACTCGTACCAATGGCAGCCGCAGTAGCGCTGGTAGTAGTGCGAATGAGGGTGTGCGTGTCGACCACCAGCGTCGAAGGAAGGTCGATTTCGGTCGTCTTACTCGTACGAGGAGTGCTCGGCGGCGCGGGGAACGAGACAGGCCCTCCTTTGGAAGGAGGAAGCACCAGCGTGGCAGTTATGACGCCATGAGTGGGTGTGATGGCCCCTGGCTGGTCTAAACACATCTGATGGGCATTGTAGATGACGGATGCTGGAGATTGTGTCAGTTACGGAACACCTCTGCCATGTCTACGGGAAGACACGGGCTAAAGTACAAGAGAAGGGGGGAGAAAGAGGCACAGAAAGAGGGAAAGAACTCAGAAAGAGGGAGAGAACTCACAGTTTGCATCCTGATCTGAGCAACCATCGATACTCCTCTCCGCCGCAATACACTGCACCGCGCCCTCGCCAACCGTAAACCCCGTCGCTCCATCCGTGGAGCACAGTTCCTGCAAAGAAGGGATCCTCCGGCCGCGTTCAAGGCCAAACGTCGCCTGGAGAAAGGAAATGAAGCAGTCTTCTGCACAGACGGGCACATACGAGGACAGTTCGAGCGTGAGATTCGATTTCGGCCACCTCTTCTCTAGATTCGCGGCGGCGGCGGTGACGGTGGTATATGCAATCAAGGGCAGAAGAAAAAGACTGCGCGGGAGGTACATAATCAATCCTTGTATGTGATGAAAGGGGAAGAGAAGCCCCTGGCAAAGAAGAACAAAGATTGGTCCTAAGTCTATGACGTTAGATTGTATATTTGTTATAACTATGATTATAATCATAGTTATTGTTCTTCTTCTTCTTCTTCTTCTTCTTTCTTGTGTTTCGTTTTCATTTTCTTTTCATTTTCCTTTTTTTTTTTTTTTTTTTTGTACTTTTTGACTTTTCACAAATCTGTATGGACTACCCGTCCCATAATCACATACCTAAAGCCTAGGGCAGAAAACCAGTCTCAATCGATTCACAGACGACCAGCATCCCGAAGCACCCAAGCCATGTACTTGATCGATAAAGGAAGAAAAAGTCTCCAAAACAAAAGATAAGAAAAAAAAGGAACAGCGAAAAAAAAGGAAGAATGGGAAAAAAAAGTATGTTGCTGCGATATGTTGCCGCGAGGATTGTCATAAATGTTACAATACACTGGACGAGCAACGTAGGGGATAGTACAGACAATTAAGGCGGCAAAAAAAAAAAAAAAAAAACCGTAAAATAATTTAAAATCGGAAGAGGAAAAGGAAAGAAGACAAGAACAAGAACCGAACAAAAGAGAAGAGAAGAAGAAAATCGTGATGATAAGAAAAGTACAAACCACGACGGTGAGAAACCAGAATAGGAGCACGAATAGAAGAGGAAAGCAATAACAGATTGCACACATGCACTATTAAAAATGAAAAATCGGTTTCGTGAGTACAAGAAAAGGCACAGTCAGGGGAAAAAAATAAAATCAGAACACAGTGAATCAGGGTAACAAAGTAACAGAGAAGAGAAGAAAAAAACCGAAAGCAGCACTCACTTCCATGACAAGTCTGTCTAGCCGCCATCGCAGCCGCCGTACCGTGACATCCAACCTGTTTCTACAGCCGTGGAACTGACACGGCGTCAGCTCAGTGTGCAGTGCGTGCAGAGCCTAGCGGGTGAGGCCGGGGCATTTGGTGTCCAACGGATCAACGGATGGTCGGGGATGGTGCATGGCGCGGCGCTTGCACGCAGGGAGGGGGGGGGTTGTGTAGCCGTGACGATGGTTGTAAGCGCGGGGCCCTGGATGGGTGAGGGTGATGC
>AFRA01000236.1:0-39036 GCA_000223055.1 Claviceps fusiformis PRL 1980
CTTTTTAAGATATTAAGCTTAATAATAAAGTATATAGAAACCTTAAGTATAGTATATTTAGCTATAACTTAGTTTAACTTCTTATTTAAGTAAAGGGTATAAGTATTTTAAAGGCTAAGCTAAACCTTATTATTAAGCTAGTAATACTTTATTAGGTAGTATATATAATTAAAAGACTTTTATTAATATTACTAAGTAAAGTTAATAATAGCTTAAGTAAATACTATTACTTATTTAAAGTATTTAAAAAACTAAACTACCTACCCCTTAATAAATATTTAGCTTTATATAAAAGCTAGTATATATTATATTAAATTAATATTAAAATTATAAAAAGCTATATATATACTTAGGCTAGTAACTAAAGAGTTATAGTTATTAAGTATAAGCTACTATACTACTAAGTATATAGGCTAGTTTGTTTAAGTAAAAAAAACTATAACTTATAGTATTATTTAAACCTTTTAGTTTATATACTTAGTATTTTTATTAGTTTAAGGATAATAAAATATAGAAAAAAGCTACTAAGTACCTATAAGGGAGAAAAGTATTAACTAAAAACTATTTATTTAGTTTAAGCTATAATTTAAAATAATACTTAAGGGGAACCTATGGAAATACTATTAGTAGTTTAGAAAGTATTAAGTATATACTTTAGTGCTTATACTTATTATAGCTTTAAACTAAATATATTTAAAGGGATAGTTTATAATAACTATAAAAAATTAAAGGGTATTTAAAGAGTGAGCTAAAAGGTTAGTTATAAAATCTACTAAAATTTATAACTAATACCTATTTAGCGCTAGGATAAGCTATAAAAATCTCTAATATAGGTACTAGCTCTTATAAGCTTTATAGTAATAGTAATTATATATATAATATATAATATTTATTAATATACCCTTTTTATAATAATTATAATAAAGGGCTTAGAAGGTTATATTCTTCCCTAAGTAGCCTATTAGGGGTAAGTTATAGGTTTATTAAATTAGTATAGTAGTTAGAGGCTTATACTATAATACCTAAAGGTAGCTATAGAATAATAAAGCCCTATAGATATTAATAATATAGTTATTAATCTATTAATATATAGCTACCTTAGTAAAAAACCTTTAGGCTTTTAATTATACTACTTTAATCTTTAATTAATATATAGAGTTAGCTTATATATATTAATTTTCAAGGGTTTAGAAATAGTTTTTTATAAAGAAGTTATAGCTTTATAAATTAACTATTTTACTATTAGTTAGGGTTTAATTCTACTTTAGTGCTAGGGTAAAAAGGGTATTAAGTAGTTATAATAGGTATATAACTAATACTAAGTAAAGTAATAGCTAAGCTACTATAAGCTCTTTTAATTTATTCTACTTATAGTAAGAGAGGGCATTAAAGTATATAACTAGAAAGCCTAGTTAGTAGTAAAGGTTAAAATTAAAAAAAAAGTCTTTACTTAGTATACCTAATATTCTAATATTTCCTAAAGGCTTATAAAGTATTTTAAGTTTTTATAGTTAGTAAGGACTATAAATAGCTTAAAAATACTATAAAGCTTAGTAAACTATACCTTAAGGTATAAAATAATACTAAATAGCTTCTTATTATAAATTATATAATTTTATTAAGGGGCTATACGCTAGGTAGAGTAGTAAGTAATAAGTTATAATATACTTACTATATTATATTATAAAAGGTAACCCCTAATTACCTCCTTTAATATATTAGCTTTTACTACTATATCTAAGGTAGAATTCTATTAAGCTAAAATTAAAGCTAATAAAAATATATTTTTAAAGCACTAAAAGGCTATTCAATAAGCTAGGGATTAAATAAAGGAAGTACCCTTTTTAGTAAGGTTAAGTAAGGGCCTAATAAGGTTTAAAAAGTTAGCTATAAATTTCTAATAAAAGTTTATAAAGCCTAAGAAGCTATATATACTCTATAGCTATATTAGTGCCTTTTATTTATAAATCGTAGCTACTTTAGCTAGGTTTAGTTATATTATATAGCTAGCTTATATTATAAATCCTAGTTATTTAACCTTAGTTATACTAAAAATATACTTACTAAGGTTAAGATATAGGCTAGCCTATTAAAGGTAAGAAAGGATCTCTTTAGTATACTTTACATACTCTTTATATATATTACTAATATAAATAAAAATATTATTAAAATATACTATTATATAAAGCTTTAGTATATTCTTTAAAGTACTATTAATATAATTTTAAAATTTTATAAGTGCTTTAATTAGGCTAAAAGGGTAAATAAGCTATTTAAAAAAGCTAAAATATATAGAAAAGGCTATAAAAGCTTTATTCTCTTTTATAATATATAAGTAATAAAAGGTAGTATAAATATTTAATTTTATAAACTATTAAGTGCTAGCTAAGGATTATAAAGTTTTTTTAATAAGTAGTAATAAGTACTAATCTTAGTTTATAATCTTATTTAATACTCTATAGTTTATATAAAAATATTAATCTTTACTTACTTTTTTAACTAAAAGTATTAATATAGCTATTTAAAAAAAGAAGGCCTAGATTTAGCCTTTATTTATAAAGTTTATAATTTATTTTTATATTTCTAATAGTTAGTTTTAATATATATTATAAAGTAGCGCTAAAGATAAGTCTAGTAGACTACTATTAGAATTCTATTATAGTTAAATATAATAGTTAGCCTATTCCTGATAAGAAAGTAAAGTATTAATATTTTTATAGTAAAATAAATCCTTAAAGTTAGCTAATTTACTTAATAAAAAAAAAGGTTTTTATTTTTTTTTAAAATTATTAAATTTACTATAAATATAAAGAGAATATTAATTTCCTATAGGCTTATAAATATAATACTACTTACTTTACTTAACTATAATGCTTAGTAAGCTAATTTTATATATACTAAGTTTATAATAATAGTTATTAATAAAGCTACTTTATAAGCATTTTAGGTATAAATCTCTAAGCTACCCTATATATAAATAATTAGGAGATATTTAATAGTATATATTATAATATTATTTTAAGTTATTTATAGTGCCTTTAAAATATAATTTTATAAAAGGCTTAGAATTATATAAACTATTATAAAGAATAACTAACTATTTAAATTAATACTAAATTAAATAAGGTAGGTAATTCTTAGGCATTAGGAGGTATTAGTATAGCTATACTATATAATTATTATAATAGTAGTTAGAGTATATAATTAAGCTAAGGTAATATATTAAAGGCCTAATCTTTAAACTATACTTTTATTTATAATAATATAGCTATTATAACTATTATTTACTTAAGTATTAATAAATTTAAAACTATTATATAAAAAAAAAGAAGGAATAATACTTTTTTTATACAATATTTTATCTCTTTATAAATATTTTAGCTAATATTATTATAGGTATAGTATAATTTAATACTATTAATATATATTCTACTACTAAAACTTATATAATGAAGCTATTTTTTTTTAAACTAAAGTTATTTTTATTATTTAATACTTTTTTATTAAAGGTATTTAAAGCTTTAATATTTAAACTCTTTATTAAGTAATAGGTAAAAAGCTATATATAATTTTAAATAAAGTAACTATTATTATTATAATATAAATATTAATAAGTAGCTTTATAGTGCTTAATAATATTCTATAAAACCTAAGTTACTTAAATTATACCTTTAGTATTTATAGGCTTTATACTTAGCTTACTTTTATTAAAAAACTTATAACCTTACCTAAAACTTAAAAAACTAATAGAATTAATACTTATTATAGCTATATTACTATTTTAGTTATATTGAGTATAAGTATAATAATAAGCTTTAATATATTCTTTAATTTAGTATAAGTTAATATATAAAGTAATACTATAGTATTATATAATTACTATTGTGACGGGGGGAAAAGAACACACCACACACCCAAAGTGAAGGGCATGCACACAACCGAAGCTATCCCCGTCGTATTCCGGATTTCTTGTGTGTACAGATTTGGCTCTAGGTCATCAAGACCGTATAGAAGAGGGATAATTAGATAGCTCTTTATTTAATTAGATGGTTTAAGTCATTAAAGACTAAAATAATAATATCCTTAGAATAAAATATAGATAATTATACTATAGCAGTAACTAGGATTATAATAATTAATAGTATTATAGTAATAGATACTTCTATACCTATACCCTAGAAAAAAAAAACAGGAAATAAATAGGTTTTCTAACTATTTAAAGGCTTAGAACTTATTTATATTATTTAATTAAATAGTTTAACTATACTATACTAAGGTTTTACTTCTTTAGCTACTATAATGCTTTCTTTTAAATAACTATAAACTAAATCCTTTCTTCTATAATATAATACCTCCTTAGGCTTATAGTAATATAAAAAGCGTTATAAGCTAATAGAAATAATAGTAATAGGAATAAAATAAAATAAGAACTTTCTAATTAAATAATTCTATAATATTTTTTAGCCTAAACTTATTCCCCTAGTTTTCTTTAATAACCTTAGTATTATTAAACTTCCCTATACTTTATAATTACTATATATTTTCTTTAATATAATTAGTTAACTATTAATTATATTATAACATTACTAAGCCCTTTTAGTATAAAAATCTATACCCTATTTATCCCCTTTAACTATACTTTATACTATAGTAATAATTTCCTTTTAAGCTTTATAGTAAATTAGCTTAGGGGGGATAATTAATAAATATATATTAAAAGTAAAGAAAAAAGCTAAAATATTATACTAAGGAATTTTTTTATTATATAGCTTTAATAGTAAACCTATTATAATAGTATAGGCAGTAGATTTAAGACTAATATTATTTACTACTACTATTAGTATATAATAGTTTAGGCTTTATTTTTTAGCCTTTAATTTATTAAATTAATTAAATTATAGCTATTTACTGTAATTAGTATTATATAGTTTTTAAAGCAATATAGCTTTAACTATAGCTTTTTTTTAAAGGTACTAAGTAATATTATTATCTAGTTTTTATTAAGCTTTTATTATAAATTCCTTTTAATATTATTAATAAAAGGCCTCTTTTTCTTTATAAAGGCTACTAAAAAATAAAGTAGAAATTCTAAAGATTTTAGTAAGAGTATTAAAAGATAATATACTATATTTACACTACTTATAAGCCTCTTAAAGGGATTAGGGAGGTTTTTCTAAAAGTATAAACACTATTAATTTATTCCTTTATTTAAAATAGTAAAATAATTATAATAAAAATAATTATTATAATACTTAAGGTAATAATAATAATTAACTAAAAGGGGAGAGTATATTTTAATTAAATAGTTAAGATAGAATAAGTAGTAAAGAAGGAGGTTAACTTATTCTTTAAAGAGTTATAACTATTTTAATCTCCTACTTTCTATAAGTTAATTAGCTAAGAATAATTTTATTAATAATTTATAGTTTAAAGTAGAGTAAGGGAGTTAGGAATTAGTAAGAATTCTATAACTTTATATTATAAAATTATACTTACTTAGAATTATATATTATAACTTATTTAATATTGCTTAACTTATAGTTTTAAGCAGTAAGTGCTAAAGATAGGGACTAACCTTTATTAGTAGTTTAACTAAGGATTTAAAGAAGAAGCAATTTTCCTTTAGGTGTTTAATAGAGGTAGCTAATATTAAATTAAATATACTAATATCCTTAGTTATAATTAAATAAAATAGGATAGCTTAATTTATTTATTACTATATTAATAAGAATATAAAGAGTTCTTTTTATTTTAAAACTATATATAAAAGGATTATTAAGAATATTATTTATAAATACTTACTAGCGTAAAGGGAGCTTAAAGTAGTTAGCCTATTATTTAAGAAAGTATAACCTTATAATAGTCTTAATTAAAATCTTTATTTCCTACTGCTTTTTTAAAATCTTTATAAAATAAATACTAAAAAAGCCTTACAAAGTATAAAGAAAAAATATAAAATAAATATAGCTATATTTATATAAACTATTTTAAAGGGGACCTAATATTATAATAGCCCTAAATTAATATAGATAGTTTAACTACTATAAAACTTATTTAAACCCTTTTATAACTTTTTAAAATCTAGCTTTATAGCTAAAAGGGAGGGTATTATAAAAATAAAAGTATTCTTTATAGTAATTAAAAACAAAAGCAGTTTAATAATTTATAAAATAGATAAATCCTCTAACTAAGTGCTTACTATACTAGGCTTAATAAAGTAGATATATATTTAATTAACTACTATACTATATATTAATAAGGTTATTATTTAAAAGCTTATAGTATATTTTAAGAGCTTTATCCTTATATATTTTAATTATAATATTTTTATTATTAATATAGAACTTAAAAGGGAGGATAATAATATGTTTTTTAAGGCTTTATTTAATAATTCTTTCTATAGTAATAAGGGTAAACTAATTAAGCTAGTTATACCTATAGCTAGTAAAGAAAGTATAAAGAAGCTTATAAATATTATTTAGATAGCTATTTTAAGTTAATTTAGTCTAACTATTATTAATTAATTATACTCCTATAAAGTTATTTTAGTTAAATTAATAAGGATTAAAGTATATAGTATAGGCTATTTAGTAAAACCTAGGCTAAAAAATAATAAGCTAGGCTAAAAATATCTAATTAAGTAGTGTATTAATAAGCAAGGCCTCTATAGTAGTGTAAAAAGCACTAGATTTACTATAGGATTTAGTAAAAGTAGTAAGGGTAGGTAAACTTTAAAGTAAGAAATAATTTACCTTACTAGGCATAATATAATAAATATTTTAAGGGATTCTATACTGCTAGGGAATATAGTTATTTATTTTATTATTTAATTAAATAGTTAGAACATAGAAAAACTAAAGAAAACAATTTTATAACTTCTTTTTATAAAAATAAGTGAAATTTATAAGCCTAAAAGCAAGGGAATACACTAAGGGACTAAGTAATTAAATATAGTAAATAATAGTAATAAAAATAGTAAGTAAAAATAGGAATATTAATAGCTTATATAAAAGAAGGTATAAAAGCTTAGGTTATAAAAAGAGAGAGAAAAAGAAAAAAGAAAGAAGAGTAGGGCAGTAGTATATATTAGTGTATTTATTATAATAATATAGTTTATTAATATTCTTTAAGCAGGCTAGCTACTAAATAGACTATTTAATTAGTTACTAGCTATTAGCCTATAAGCAGTAAATTATAGCACTAGCCTTATATATAAGATCCTTTCCTAAGTATAGCTTCTTTCCCTTCTCTTTTCTTTTTACTTCTTTTTCTTTTTAACTTCTTTTTATTAGTATTATTAAGCTATTTATTATAAATTATCTTAACTATTCTTACTCCTAGCTTCCTAATATTATTAATATTATTACTTAGAAACTTAAAGAGCAGTCTCTATCTTCCTTTAATAATCTAATTTAGTGTAATTAAGGCAAGATCTTCTATATAACTATTAGAACTTATATAGTATATAAACTATTTAATTAAATAATATAAAATAAGATTAATAGGCCTATAGTTTTATTACCTTTTTTAAATCTCTATACTTAGCAGTATTAATATTAGTAGGGGTAGAGTTTCTATATATTTATTAATAAGCCTTTAAAAGAAAAAGCTTAAGAATTAACTAAAGCACTTTATAGATTTCTTTAAAGCTATAAATCCTTAGGAGGATCTTTTTAGAGACATTTTATATACTTATTTAGAGCTTTAAAAGCCTACTTATACTAGAAAGTAGTATAGTAGTGTTCTTATTCTTACTAAGCTTATATATCCTAAGGATTACTTTATAATAGCTATTATAGAATAGCCTAAATAAAAGCTATTGTTCCTTATATAAATATATAGGTAGATAAACATAGCATTCTACTCCTCTTATATTAATATATATCTTAAAATAGTTATAGCTTTTAAAAAGCATATAAGCATACCTTATTATAGGTGTATTTCTTTTAAAAAAGTCTATAATAGTGCTTACAGTAATTATATCTAAAAGTCTAAGAACTATAAGTAAGTATATGCTTAGGGCTATTACTTAAAAACTAGTAATTCTTATCCTTTAATTCCCTTTCTAGGGAAAGAGGCTAAGTCTATTAATATAGAGAAGGAGTTTTTAGATACTAAAATGCTTAATTTTAGTAGCTTAAATAGGGATATAGTATCTATTATCTTTATTAATATACCTCTCCCTTATTTTATATTAAAAGACTAAATAAGCTAAAATTACCTATTAAGCATAGCTAAATATAAAGAATTATTAAGAAAGAAAGGAGGGAAGTTAAGGTAAAGAGAGAAACTAAGGTAGGATTAAGTAAGTAAATTATTTAATTAAATAAAAGAGTAATAGGGAAGAGAAAAAAGAAATAATAAAAATATTAAGCTATAAAAAGAAAGGGTTAAACGTTAAGTAATAGAATCCTTAAAATAACTAATTAAATAGTTAATAAGGTATAAAATAAGTAATAAAACTAAGGAATTAAATAAAATAAGAAAAAGCTATAGCGCTCCCCCCTCCCTAGGTAGTAAAGTAAATAACACCTTACTACTAAAAGAAGCAGAAGAGGCTAGAGAAGCAAAAATAAATATATTAAAAAAAAAAAAGAAAATAAGGGAGAAAGAAAGGATAGTTAGTAATTAAGGGAAAGACAATATACCTAATATTAAAGTTACTATTTATTAGTAAGTCCTGGTATCTATACTTTAATCTAATAGTAGGGATATTATTAAGGTAGCATGCTTACCTCTCTATCTAAAGAATCCTTATTTTCTAAGATACCCCTTAAAAAAGAGGTTTTATTAGAATAGGAAACTATTTAATTAGATATATTATAGTTAGTATTTAATAGAAATAGGGCTATAAGTTTATTATCTAAGTCTATTAAAGTTATAATATAACTAGCTAGTTAATATAGCTAGTTATTAGTAAAGAAAGTCTACTAACTATTACTATTAGGAACAAACTTCTTAATATAATCTCTATTAATTATTTTATTAAGAATAATCCTATCTAAAGTTTAGAGCCTATATACTTTTATAATTAGTGCCTAACTATAGACTTTAAAAAGGCTATTCTATCTTATTATTAATTTCCTAGTTAAAAATATATCTATTATATAATATACATTATATACTAAAATAAGATCCCCTAGAACTAATTAATTAGACTCCTTATAGATAAAGGCTACTTATTTTTTATTAGTCCTAGCTATAAGCTATTATTAAAATTAAAGTACCTTTTTCTATATAGCTATAATATCTATATCCTTTTAGTTAAGAATATAAATCCTAGCTTTAAAAAGATTCTATACTATAATTACCTTATTTTAATTAATAAGTTACTAGGTTAGAAATTCTACTTTAAGGGGTAATAGAGGTTTCTATTTATAAATAAGGTAAAAGGCTAATTAACTATAAAAGGACCTAATTATAATGTAATTAGTAAGGAGAGCTTATTTAAAATACCTTAGCTATTTTCTATCTAAACTACCTAATTTAGTAAGTATAAAAGCTAGGGACTAATACCTTACTTCTATAAAGCTATTTACTTTAAGGTTATAGCTAAAGGTCTATATACCTTATATACTAAGTTATACTAGGGCATTGCTAAGCTTCCCTCTTATCTCTAAACCTCTATTATAAATAATAAATAGTATTAATCTAAATCTACTAATTAGGGTATTAAAAAAGCAGTAAATAGCTTTTATTATTATAGTATAAACTAATTTAGCTTTAATTTATTCTATAAGGTTATATTAAGCTTCTAAGAGGTACTTATACCTATAATTAAATAGTAACTATTAAGTATTAATATATATCTTACTTATAGGGTTACTAGGAGTAATAGGTATTATAAGCTTATAATAATGCTATAGTATAAATATTTAATAGACTTTATAGTATTATAGTATTTCCTATATAGTATTCTATATTCCTTTTTAGTAATACCTTTATTATACTACTTAGTAAACTACTTCTATTTCTTTATAAGCTATAGAAAGGTGAATTTTCTTAATAATAAACTACTACTTATTTAGGTTATTAATAATAAGCATTAAGCCCTTTAAAAGGCTTATAAGTCTTTTATAAAGCTTAGCGCTATTAATAAAGAAATGTAATACCTTTCTCTTTAATACTCTAAACTTCTTTACTAAGTAATTAAATAGTTTATTTAAGGTTATAAAGTAAGAAATAATTTACTATAATTTAAAGGTATAGAAGGTAGTATCTCCCTCTCTAAGTTAATTAGTATAAAGCTATAAATTAATAAATTATTTAATATCTTCCTTAATAACCCTATTAAGGTTATTAGATAGTTTAGGACCTTTTTAAGATAACTTATTAGTAGCTAAATATTGCTTTTTAGGGATATATTAAACCTTAAAGTTAAATAGAAGAATATAGCTAAGTTAGTAGGTAATAATAGCATTAGGGATATTATTAATAGTACCTTAAAGTTAATGCTTTAAAACTATTAAATTAGTCTTTAGGATAAAAGGTATACTAAAGAGGTAAATTTAAAGCCTATAAAAGGCATAGAGTAGAGCCTAATATTTTTATTTAGTTATATTATATTTAATTTATATATTATTTTATATACTGCTTTTAAACTATATAGGATATTACTTATTATTAACCTTCTATAATAGTATAGCACCCTAACTAATATTACTAGCATTAATTATAAGTATAATATTACTATAACTATTAGATATATTAATTAATCATAATATTAGAGTAGTTATAATAGTATTAATAACTTTCCTTATTACTTCTTTATATTCTAGACCCTATTCCTAGGCAGTGTTCTTATATAGAAGATACACTAAGGGCAGTGTAATTATAGCAAAATAGGGTATTTAAAGATAGTAAAAAGTGGTAAGACTAAAGAAAGAGTATATATCCCTTATATTTTAATAAATAACCTATTCCTTAAGCTTAATAATCTTTTCCTTATTAGGCCTATACCTATATATACTATAAATATAGCTAATAACTATAGAATTTACTCTTAATAGTAAATATAGTATAACTAGTAAGCTTTAGGTTTAAAAGCATATTATCTAAATTAATTAGATATTCTATAATATATTTTTAGACTCTAGGTAGGATTTTAGTATTATTATATATAGTAATAGGTCCTTTTACTATAATGTTATTAAGAAAGGGCATACACACTTAGGGTATTAAGTTAAAGAGAATACACCCTATAATTCTAATAAATTATATAACTAAATTTATAGCTCCTTAAGGTAGGCAATATAACCTTAAGAGCCTAATTAGAGTTATCATTATAGTAAGGTCCTGACTTACCTTAGCTAGTTCTACCTAGTTATATTTAAAGAGAAAATTAATAAAAAAGAGTATCTTATATATTAAAAATTCTTTACTAAACGCTTTAGCACCCTATAGGATGCCTATATCCCTAAGTATAATACTATTATACTTTATTATAGATAGAATTAACCTAATCCCTCTATCTTTCTTTATAATAAAGAAATAAGGGTTTTAATAGAAACTATAAGATTCTTCTAATAAACTATAATCTAACTTTTTTTTAATAACTTAATTAATTTTAACTAAAGGGTAAGGGAAATAGGAATAGACTAAGCTTACTAAGCTAAATACTTTATAACTTTAATAACTTAGGGTAGTGTAATAAAAGGGTTAACCTTCTTAATATATAATAAATCCTAACCTAAAGCAGCCTCTCTATTACTAAGGATTTCCTTAAAAACATTAAGTTCTTAAGGTATAAAATATTCCTCTATTATAATAATTATTTAATTAAGTCTTTCTTAGGTTAAATAAAACCCCTAAGGGTGTTTAGAAAACTATTTTATAATAAATTCCTTATATTTCCTATTAGTATTAAGGCGTTTCTTAACTATATTCTATTTCTTTATTTTCTATTTTAAATCTCCTTTAAGGACTAATCTATTAAAGGGAATGTTATTAAGAGGGTGTACCTTTTAGCTAATGTGCTTATATATAGTGTTTACCTTTAGATTAAATATTTATATTTATTAAAATAGTTAGATTTCCTTAGTAGTAGTATTTAATTAGGCTTTCTAGCTTTTAAAAGCTTACCTAAAGATAAGTATTAAAACCTTTTTCCCTTTTTCTTTTATAATTAGCACTAGAATTTTATCTTTTTTTAATTTAAATTTTATTTTTTCTCTAACTATTTAATTAAAAGCTTCTATCTTCTTATTTTTATTCTTTTAGTGTATTATAAATAAATTAACTATAACTTTAAATAGTAAACCTTTATTAACTATATCCTATATAACTAAGCTAGCTGCTTAAGATATAATTATAATATTTCTAAAATAGTATTTTATTTTTAATTCCCTAAGGCCTTAACTATAATTAAATAATACTTATACTTAATAAATAAATAGTATACTTAAGATTAAGGGAACTAAAACTATATTAGGTATAATATAGAAGTAAACTAGTATTTAAATATTTCTAAGGAAGAGCTTTATATAAACTTTACCTTTAAGCTTAATAATATTATTTAAATAAGAGATACTATTAGTATTAATATTTATTAGGTATACCTTTAAACTAGCCTTATAAGTAAATTCTTTTATAATTAGGTTCCTTTATAACCTATAATTAATTAAAGCTAGTATTAATAAACCTTTTAGGTCTTTAAGTTAAACTTATAGGTAAGGGAGATTTTATAAGTAGCTTACTACTATATATAGGTAAATAACTCTATAAGATCTCTCCTCCTTATTTAGCTTCTAATTAATTTATATTAAGTAGGATTATATATAATTAAATAAAGTATAGCTTAGTTAAAGTAAATTAATATAAAGAGTTATTAATCCTAGTCTATTTTATAATTACTTTTATAAAGCATTACTAACTTTAACTATAGAATTACTAACTTATTATATAGTAAGTTTATTAGTATTCTCTTTCTCTTATTACTTTATAAGTTTAGTTATAGTTTTAATAACTTAAGTTATTATTCTTTAATTAAATAATTTAGGTATTTCTTAATATTAATATTCTTAAGGTTAAATTAATCTAGCTAACTTAAATAATATATTATAATAAAACACTTCCTTAATCCCCTTAGTATAGGTAGTATACTTACTAATAGCTAATTTAGCTAATAATAGGAAGAGCTTAAAAAGGTTATATAGGCTTATACCTACCTTTTTGCTAAAAACCTCTTTATAAAGCTAAGTAATAAGATAGTTTTATAGTATCCCTTTTCTATTGCCTATAATACCTAAGTCTTCTTTTCTAAATTACCTTATAAAAGCTAGCTATAATCTTTTATTAACTAAAGGTTTATTAGGAATCTCTTTAACTTATACTCTCTTTAGTATATTAATATTAATAGCTATATTAATTAAGCTAGTATCTTTAACTCTTTCTAGGGTTATTACTTTAGTTATAAGCTATAGCCCTCTTAGCAGCACCTTAATAGGTATAGGCCTTTATTACTTAGGTCTATAAAGTAAAAGGTTTAATTACTTAGTAATATTATTAAAGACTATCTTCTTATTAATTAATATAATTTAATAGTCTATAGGGATATCCTTATACTTTAGTACTTAGTCTATAAGGTAATTAATAGTATAATCTTTAAAATACTAAACTTAAAAGATAGCTAAATAATAAATATAACTCTTAATATTAAGGAATAGGTTATAAAGTATAGGAGAAACTTAGTACTTTAGTAAATTATCTCTAATTATAAGAATTTAAGCTTAGGAGTTATATTATATAAACCTAACTTTTTAATTATATTTTAAGAAGTTATAATAGTTAAGGTAATAGCCTTCTTTATTATAGTAAAAGTAGTAGTTAAACTAATATATATAGGTACTAAAGACATTTAAATAAATATTAAGGTACTTCTATTACTCCCTAGCTTATATAGTATTATAAAATATAAAATATAAAAAGCTTAGCCTTTTATTTATATAATATAAGGGATTATATAGTTAAGCTTACCCTTAAAGTATAGTAATCTATAGTTCTTTTAGCTTCTTTATTAAAGTATTAATTTAGCTTTTATAATTATTATTTTCTCTACTATTTTAGAATATTAACTAGAATAAATTAGCTAGTTTAACTTTTTTTATTTAGATTTTATTAATAGTAAAAGGGGCTAGCTAAAGGACTTTCTTATAATTAAATAGTTAATTATTAAGGTAAGTATTAATAGTCTTAGCTAGGTTATAATTCTTAAGCTATAGGTATATCTTTATATAATTATTTAGCTTAGTTTATAGGGTTTTATAACTCTTATAAATAAATAATTCTTTACTAATTCCTTACTTATTTATAAAGCTAATAATAATTTAACTAGGAATAGCTTTATAGATATATATAAATTATACTAAAAGAGTCTTTTAGTTATTAGGGAATGCTTTTAATATTAGCGCTTAGTGCTGCTATAACTATAAGTAGGTATTAAAGAATATCTAAGGGCACTATATATTAAGCTTCTTAAACTAGTTTATTATACTCTTAGTTCTTTCCTAAGGAGTAGCTTAATACTAAAGGAGTAATACTTCCTTAGCCTTCTCCTAAGTATATATAGTTATAAGGGTTTTAATATTCTTATAAAGCTTAAGGGTAACTTCTTTTTTAAGTATTTAGTACTACTTATTATTAAAAAGACTAAGGATATATATCTTTACTTTAAAGTCCTTTAAGAAGTTAGTAATATCTTCTTTTATAAATTAGTTTATATTATAATTACTTTAAAGGGATATAAGGGCATTCTACCTATTTAGGGTTTTTTTAAAAAGCTTAATAAAAACCTTTAGGTTAAGTTCTTTAATAATATTAATAAAAGTAATTATAATAGTAAGAGAAGGGTTTTTAATATAAGGTAGGACTAAGCTTAGTTACTTTATACTAATTTAGTTAAAAGAAAAAGAAGATAAGGTTAATAATACTTGCTTAAGTTAATCTTTAGAGCTAATATTATTAAATATAGGTATAGGTAATAGGTAAATTAATTAATTAGAAGGCTTCTTCTTAGTTATACTTTCTTCTTTATAGACCTAACTATATTATTATTTAATAAGTATAACTAAGTTATTATCCTTATTAACTTTATAATTTAAGACTAGAATTCTAATAAGAGTGCTTTAAGTTATAAATAAAATAATACCTATAATAAAAGTAACTATATAAAATCTAGTAAGACTAGGTATAATTAGATAATCTATAGTCTTATTTATTTTAGTAAGAGGGGGACTAGCATTCTAAGTAGGTTTTAGTAAGACCTTTAGTAAGCTTTTTCTCTTTTTTAATAAGTTAGCTTTATAGTTCTACACTTTAAGAACTACTAACTCTAATTCTATTAAGCATAATCTTAAAGTAAGTAGTTTCTTACACTAATTAAGTTTTAAACTATCTTTATACTTTTAATTACATAATTTAGAAGTCCTATAATAGTTTTTTTATAGTTTCTTATCTTAGTTTTATAAGTTTAGTTAGTTATAATAAGGTCTAACTCTAGATTATAGCCTCTAATTATACATTATTATCTCTATGTAATAAAATAGGTTATATAGAGGCTACTTAACTTGCTCTGCCTAGGCAAAACCACTATTTATAACGGGGGGAAAAGAACATACTACACACCTAAAGTGAAGGGCATGCACACAACTAAAGCTATCCCTATTGTATTCTAGATTTCTTATATACATAGATTTGGCTCTAGGTTATTAAGACTATATAGAAAAGGGATAATTAAATAGCTCTTTATCTAATTAGATAGTTTAAGTTATTAAAGACTAAAATAATAATATCCTTAGAATAAAATATAGATAATTATACCACGGCAGCAACTAGGATTATAACAATTAACAGTATTGTAGCAACAGGTGCTCCTATACCTATACCCTAGAAAAGAAAAACAGGAAATAGATAGGTTTTCTAACTATCTAAAGGCTTAGGACCTATTTATATTATTTAATTAGATGGTTCAACTACACCGTGCTAAGGTCTTACTCCTTTGGCCGCCACGATGCCTTCTTCCAAATGACTGCGGACCAAATCCCTTCTCCCGCGACACACTATATAGTAATTAAAGTAAGGAATATTATAGCTTATATAGTAATCCCTTATTTACTTATTAAGTCTTACTTAAAGCTATATAAGTTTTATTATATTTATTTATATACTTTCTTTTATAAAATATAACTTTTATTTAAAATAAATAAAAAAATCTATAAATTACTTACTTAAGTATTATTTAAGCTAATATAACTTATTAGAAATAATGGAGGTGGGTGCTATAGAGCACAGCTTACTAAGGTAGTGGGCTTAGTGAGCGTGCACGTACAGATCCACTGCTCTGCAGAGCAGAGCACTGCAGCAAGCTGCAGTCCACTATATCTCACGAAATATGGAAGCTTTTGCGTTGCTTTTAGCACTATTCAATTCGCTGAAGAATTTGCAATAATAATATCCAATAAAAATTATATCTAATCTCTAACTTTACAGGTGTGCGCAGCTGGCAAGAGTGATTCTGACGGTCTGTACGGTCGGCTGCTGTGAGGGGGTTTTTCACTTCCTTCCCTTACATACCCACCAACCTTATTAGTGGATCCTAGTCGCTAGCTGGGCTTTGTAAGCCACTTTCTATTTTCTACAAAATTTATTTATATAGAAAAACAAAAAAATAGACTCACAGCTATACAAATTGGCTGCCAACGTGCTTGCAATCAGTTAACTTAGTAAAAATCAACATACAACACTAAAAAACCGATTTTTAGATATTTATATAGAAAGAAAGCCTAGAATTTAGCAATAAAGAATCTAGTCCTAAGATTTTTTATAAATTCCTCCTTATTAAGAAAAACAGTAAAAACACACATTATAGGGTAGCTACCTTCCCTGACTAAGCAGCCGTTAGCTGGCTTAGTTATATCCTTCAATCCGTTCCTCTGTATCTTTACTGGTTGCGTTACAAATCTAACCCAAAGACTAGGCCCACCTTGCAGCTGTCAGTCCAACCGCATAACTGTCAGAATAGGCAGAAAAAGTCGAAAAGTGAGGATTTGTGGGGACCTCGCAGCTGCGAGCCCACGCACACGTGACCTTCAGTCGGAATTCCGTGGTTGTGCCACCCGCGCGCGCGCATGCTTGCCGGCTTGCACTGGCTTACAAAGCCCCCTATAAAGTGCTTCTATCAGCGCTATAATTATAGCACTAATAGTGAGGAATCCCCTATAAATAACCCTGTTATTTTCAACATAACTTTATAACTATATATTTCTTTTAATAAAGGTTTATAAATATAGTATTAAGGTATTTAAGGAAATAATTTAGTATATATTAATAATTATTACTTAGCTTAAAAAATAAAGCTATTTATATTTAAATCTTAAGTAATAAGTTTTAGCAAATAAGAAATTATTTATTATAGTTAATACTAATAAAATCTATATTAGCCTTTAGCTTATATACTATAAGGCTTTACTAAGCCTAGAATAAAGCTTTATTTTTATTATAAGGGTTCCCTATTAAAAGTAGCTTATACTTAAGTTATACTTAGTTAGCTTATATTAAGGTATCTATATAGAATGCCTAGTTCATTATAGCTATATAATAGTATAATTCCTTAAGCTAAGCTACTATTAAAGTAATAGTTTTATAGAAATAGTATAAGTTTTATATATTACTTAATTAAGCTATTTTTTATAATACTAAGAATCTATTACACTATTTATATAAAGATAGATATTATAAGTAGCATTATAGTAAATAATAATTATTATAAACTAGCTTAAATAGTAACTATAATTTAGTGTTAATAAAGTTATTATTATTTATAAAAAGGAAGGAAAGACTACTATCTCTCTCTACTATATATCTATTCTATATATAATATATACTTATAGGGTTTGCCCTATAGGTATAGTAGGTTGCCTTACATACCCCTCTCCTGCTCCGCTAAGGATCCGAGCCTCTAGCTTAAATCTATTATAACTATAATTGTTAGGAATAATTTAAAAAAGGGAAAACAGATACTAAAATGCATGCATAACAAAGTTAACGTAAAAAGGGTCTATTATTAATAATTCTTCTCTCTTCTAAGGGCTAAGCTTAGAAAGTAAGAAAAAGTAGTGTTATAGCTACGCATACAGTTAGTAGTGTAGCTAATTAAACTGCATATATTGTTATAGTAGACCCACCTAGTTGCCTATATATGCTATACCTAACGTTTTACCTATACTAAGGATTTACTATTAAGAGTAATTTTAATACTAGGGAATTCTCTCTTTTTATAAAAGAAATTACTTAAAGAGTAGCTAAAAAAATAAATAAAAATCTTAGTTAAGGAAAGTATTATTCAGTAAATCCTAGCTAAAAAATATAGGAATATAATTTATTATAGCTAGAATTCTATTAGTTATTATTATTATTATCCCTTTTATATAGCTTGTTATGGACTAGCCTAGATGGCGACTGCAATCTAGTGTTAATGAAGTTATTATTATCCATGAGGGGGAGGGAAAGGTTACTATCCCCCTCCACTATATATCTAGTTTATATATAATATATGCTTATAGGGTTTGCCCTCTAGGTAAGGTAGGTTACCTTATATACTCCTTATATGCTCCTTATATGCTCCTCTTCTATTTTACTAAGGATTTAAGCCTTTAGCTTAAATCTATTATATAGCCCCCTACTACACTAGTCCCTAGCTATAAGATAGTTAATAAATAGTTAGGTTATAATAATACTATTAGGGTATAAATAATATACCTTACTAGGTAGAACTATATATCCTAGCTAGTTTTAATTTAGCGCTTAGTATTAATAAAATAAAACCTAAAATAAAAACCTAAATAAAAATCCTAGATTAGCTAGCTAATTATATTTTAAATATTAACTATAAATCTCTTAGTTAGCTTCCTTAAGCTTATAGGTATTATTCTATTATTATCCTTATTACTAATATTCTATATATATTAAGTCTTTTATTTAGATATTAATTAATGCCTATCTATCCTTTATTATTATTTAATATCTTTCCTATATACCTTTTATAATATTAATAAATAATTTACTACTACTATTTATTAAATCTAAATAGTAAGCTTCTCTATCCCTATTACTTTACTTATTTTAAAAAACTAAGGTTATAAGATTATATTTACTACTATTAGTACTTCTCCTTCTTATCCCTTACCTCTAAATAGTTACTATATCTTAGGCTATTATAAAATAAAAGGTAACTTAAAGGATAAGTTATATACCTTTATAGATCTTTCCTAGCTAAATATTTAGTGCTTATTCTATATTCTTTATATAGTAAATAATAGCCTATTTTTATATATACTAAGCCCTAAGTATTTTTATAAGGAATACTAAAGGAGAAAATTAACCTATATAAGAAATACTATTATATTTACTTAAAGTTTTACTTTTTACTACCTTACTTATAAAATAATAGTAGCTATTTACTATAGTAAGGCTATGAAGGCGCTTTATATTCTTACTTATAATGCCTTTAATAGTAAAAAGAAAAAAGTTATTTTAAATAAGCTATTTAAGGCTTTATATAATTATTTTATTACTACTCTATATATTATAAAGAAGTATACTATACTTACTATTACTATTAGCTTCTTACTTATACTATCCTTCTATTTACTAGCCTAACCTTAGTTTATTATTAGTAAGATGCCTTTATATCTACTACCTATTGTTACTATTAATTCTATTACTATTTACTTATTAAAGATTAGTATTAATTATATTAATACTTAGTTATCTAGGGTATAGTGCTAGGTTAAATAATTAATGCCTATATATTAAGATTTATTTACTTAGCTTTAATTATATTAGCCCTTCTTACTAACCTATTTACTATTATATTTAAAGAAATAAATATATATACCTATATTACCCCCTTTTATTTTATTAAATATAATACCCCTTTCTATTATTATTATACCTCCTTTTACTACTAATATACTTCCTTTTACTAATACTATAATACTACTTATTATTTACTAGCTTCTAATATTTATAATATTTATATTTAAGCTACCTTTAAGTATTTTTAATTCTATACTATAAAGGCTTAATTTATTTTTTATTAACTTAAAGTTACTCTCTTTACCCCCTTTTAGCTTATTTTTTATAGCTATATTAGCTAAGTACTATAAAAAAAAAAAGAAAAAAAAAAATTAAGCTAGTAACCTTACTTAAATAATAATAAAGTATAGAAATATTATAACTAAATTAAAGCTTATATAAGGCTTAGTAGTGTTAAAGTTTATATTAAATAGTATACTATATAGTATTAATTAAAAGTTATAATGCGCCCCCTTAGTTTATTATTAAAATATATTTCTCCTTATTATACTTTAAAATTTATTAAAACTTTAGTATTCTTTAAGCTTTTAAGTAGCTTTTATATTAGCTATATATAGCTAATTTATTTAACTAATATATTATAGTAGCTACCTTAACCTTTAGTATTCTTTATAGCTAAGATAGACTTAACTTAATACTTATAGGGTGTATTTATATTATTATCTTAAGGCTAAATAAGGCTTAGTTAAGAGTTAAGTAGGACTTAAAAAAGAAGTAAATTATTTACTATATATTTAATTAAATTAATATAAAAGATAGGGTAAATACTATTAAGAATATTTAGTTTAATAGTAAAGGGTATAAAAGCTTTAAATATAGTATATTTAGCTATAACTTAGTCTAACTTTTTATTTAAATAAAGGGTTTAAATATTATAAAAGCTAAGCTAAACCTTATTACTAGCCTAATACTATTCTATAGAGTAATATAACTAATTAAAGGACTTTTATTAATATTATTAAGTAAAATTAATAATAGCCTAAGTAAGCACTATTCCTTACTTAATATACTTAAAAAATTAAACTACCTACCCTTTAGGGGATATTGAGCTTTATATAGAAGCTAGTATATACTATACTAAATTAATATTAAACCTATAAAGGGCTATATATATATTAAGGCTAATAACTAATAAATTATAGTTATTAAGTATAAGCTAGTATACTATTAAGTATATAAGCTAGTTTATTTAAATAAAAGAGACTATAATATATAAAACTATTTAAATCTCTTAATTTATATATTTTATACTTTTATTAATTTAAGGGTAGTAGGATATAAAGAGAAGCTATTAAGTCCCTATAAAGGAGTATAGTAATAACTAAAAGTTACTTACTTAATTTAAGCTATAGTTTAATATAATATTTAAAGGGAACCTATAGAAATACTACTAGTAGTTTAAAAAGTATTAAGTATATACTTTAGTGCTTATACTTATTATAGCCTTTAACTAAATATACTTAAAAAGGTAGTTTATAATAACTATAAGAAACTAAGAGGTATTTAAAGAGTTAGCTAGAAGGTTAGTTATAAAATCTATTAATATTTATAACTAATACCTATTTAGCGTTAGAATAGGCTATAGAAAGCCTTGGTATAAATACTAGCTTTTATAAGCTCTATAGTAGTAGTAATTCTATATATATTATGTAACGTTTATTAATATACTCTCTTAGTAGTAATTATAATAAAGAGCCTAAAAGATTATATTCTTTCCTAGGTAGCTTAATAAGGGTGAGTTATAGGTTTATTAAATTAGTATAGTAGTTAGGGGCTTATAGTATAGTGCCTAAAGGTAGCTATAGAATAGTAAAGCCTTATAAGTATTAATTATATAGTCCCTAACCTATTAATATATAGCTACTTTAGTAGGAAATCTCTAAACCTTTAATTATATTATTATAATCTTTAAGTAATATATAAAATTAGCTTATATACTTTAATCCTAAAGGTTCTAAAAATAGTTATTTATAAAGAAGTTATAGCTTTATAGATTAACTACTATATTATTAATTAGGGGCTAGTCTTACTTTAGTAATAGGGTAAAAGAGGTATAGGATAGCTATAATAGGTATATAACTAATATTAGGTATAGTAATAGCTAGGCTAATATAAAGGCCCTTAATTTATTCTACTTACAGTAAAATAGCGTATTAAGGCAGGCTACCTAAAAGCCTAGTTAGTAGTAAAGGTTAAAATTAAAGAAAGAGAGGGTCTTTACCTAGCATACTTAATATTCTAATATTTCCTAAGGGCTTATAAAGTATTCTAAGTTCTTATAGTTAGTAAGGATTATAAATAGCCTAAAGACACTATAGAGCTTAGTAGACTATACCTTAAGGTATAAAATAATACTAAGTAGCTCTTTATTATAAATTATATAGTTCTATTAAAGGGCTATAAGCTAAGTAGAGTAGTAGGTAATAAGTTATAGTATATTTACTATATTATACTATAAAAGGTAACCCTTAATAGCCTTCCCTAATTTATTAGCCTTTACTACTATATCTAAGGTAGGGTCCTATTAGGCTAGGATTAAAGCTAAGAAAAATATATTCTTAAGGCGCTAAAAGGCTATTTAGTGAGCTAGAAACTAAATAAATAAGGTGCCTTTCCTAGTAAGGTTAAGTAAGGGTTTAATAAAGTTTAAAAAGTTAGCTATAAATTTCTAGTAAAAGTTTATAAAGCCTAAAAAGCTATGCATACCCTATAGCTATATTAGCGCCTTTTATTTATAAATAGCAGCTACTTTAGCTAGGTTTAGTTACACTATATAGCTAGCTTATACTATAAACCCTAGGTACTTAACCTTACTTACACTAAAGGCACACTTACTAAGGTTAAAATATAGGCTAGCCTATTAAAGGTAGGAAAGGATCTCCCTAGTATACTATATATACTCCTTATATATACTACTAATATAAACAAGGATATTATTAAAATAGGCTATTATATAGACCCCTAATATATCCTCTAAGGTACTATTAATATAATATTATTAGAAATAATAGAGGTGGGTGCTATAGAGCACAGCTTACTAAGGTAGTGGGCTTAGTGAGCGTGCACGTACAGATCCACTGCTCTGCAGAGCAGAGCACTGCAGCAAGCTGTAGTCCACTATATCTCACGTAAAATGGAAGCTTTTGCGTTGCTTTTAGCACTATTTAATTCGCTAAAGAATTTGTAATAATAATATCTAATAAAAATTATATCTAATCTCTAACTTTGTAGGTGTGCGCAGCTGGCAAGAGAGATTCTAATAGTCTATATGGTTGGCGGCTGTGAGGGGGTTTTTTACTTCCTTCCCTTATATACCCACCGACCTTATTAGTGGATCCTAGTCGCTAGCTAGGCTTTGTGAGCCACTTTTTATTTTCCGTAAAATTTATTTATATAGAAAAACAAAAAAATAGACTTATGGCTATACAAATTAGCTGCCGATGTGCTTGCAATTAGTTAACTTAGTGAAAATCAATGCATAACACTAAAAAACTAATTTTTAGATATTTATATAGAAAGAAAGCCTAAAATTTAGCAATAAAGAATCTAGTCCTAAGACTTTTCGTAAATTCCTCCTTATAAATTCCTCCTTATTAAGAAAAATAGTAAAAAATACATATTATAGGGTAGCTACCTTCCTTAACTAAGCAGCCATTAGCTAGCTTAGTTATATCCTTTAATCCGTTTCTTTATATCTTTATTAGTTGCCTTATAAATCTAACCTAAAGACTAGGCCTACCTTATAGCTATTAGTCTAACCGCATAACTGTTAGAATAGGTGGAAAAGGTTAAAAAGTAAGGATTTATAGGGACCTTGCAGCTGCAAGTCCACGCACACGTGACCTTCAGTTAGAATTCCATGGTTATGCCACCTATGCGCGCGCATGCTTGCTGGCTTACACTGGCTTATAAAGCCCCCTATAAAGTGCTTCTATTAGCGCTATAATTATAGCACTAATAGTGAGGAATCCCCTATAAATAACCCTATTATTTTTAATACCCTCTTTAAAGAAGTATTAGGAATAGTTATTATAAGAGCGCTAAGGGTAAAAGCAAAAGAAAAAGTTATATAAAATCTAGGAAAATTCTAAAATAAAAAAGGATTATAGAATTATAAAGCCTAAAATTAAGGCTTTAGGGTAAGTAACTTTTTTACTATAGTAAAATATAGTATTTTATAAAGGTATTGCTATTAAAAGTAGGGACCTTATTTTTTCTTTATTTTTATAGTTATTTTTAATTTTCTAGGTATTTTTATTATTTTTATGCCTTTAGCTAGGCATTGTTTTTATAGCCTTTAGCAATAAACTATAGGGGTTTTAGACCTATAAGCTCTAAGAAAATAAGGTATATAGGGCCTATAAGGGGCTTTATAAGCCTATTAGCAGGTATTTTCTTAGTATCTAGGTAAGCGATTTTAGCAAGCCCTTTTAAGACTAGTTATTAGTTATAGTGAAATTTTAGAAGGGTATGCTTAGTATAGCTATAAAGAGTAGGGTTATAAGCGGTTTTTATAGCTCCCTAGCTATTATAGAAAATTTATATAGGGGGTTTTATAGGTGTTTTTAGCTCTATAAAAATCCCTTTAAGCTACTAAAGCTCCTAGAAAGTCTTACAAATAGCGTTAAACTCTGCTTTTATTATTAATAAGGCTATAGTGCTAGCTTTCTTTAATTTCTAGCTAATTAAGCCCCCTACTAGCTTATAAAAATAAGCATAAGGAGATTTAGAAGAGCTTTTATCTCTAGTAAAATCGCTATTATAAAATCTAACTAAGCTAGAGCTAGGGCTAGCCTTAGGGGTTTTTATATTATTTATAGGGGTAGGGCCCTTATAAATAATAGCTAAATCTTTTATACCTAAAAGGTATCTTAGTAGGTTTTTAGCAGCATAGAAATGCTTTAAATGCGGGCTAGCTAGGGCTATTAAAAGCCACTGCAGTGTAAAAGCAACATTAAGTCTTATTAATAGCATAAGATATATAATAGTACTAATAATGCTCTAATATTCCTTTATATCCTCTTTAAATATAAGGGTCTTAATAAGCTATTGTTTTAAGACCCTTAGCTGTAGCAGAATTCTAATAAATTTATAATTTTCTAGCTTAAAGCGTGCTAAGGCCTCTAAAATATACTACTATTAGTGTATCTTTAGGACTTTATTTTTTTAGTCACACTAAATTTAAACCCCTAAGAAAAATTCTATAGGGCCCCTATCTTCTATAGAGTAAGCCTTATAAAGGGCTTCCTTAAGCTCCTTAATATATTACAAATCCGCCCCTATTAAAAGGCAATTATTAATATAAGTTATAATCAAGGTATATGTTTTTAAATTATAGAATATAGCAGGGTTAGAGGTAAGAGGGCTAAAACCTAGGTTTTTAAGAACTAAGGTTAGGGTCTGTTGCCACTCTCTAGAGCTTTACTTTAAGCTATATAAGGATTTTCTTAGTATAATAACTAAGTCCTTAGCAGCTTTATAGCTAAATTTTTTAGCTAGCTTAGCTAGTTATAGATTTTATTTAAGAAATTTAATAAATCCCTTAGGAATTTGCATATAAATAGTCTCTTTTAAGTAGCTATTAAGAAAAGCCCCTATAAAATCTACTTACTCTATTTCCTAGTCTTCCTAGGCTGCTATAGCTAATAGTATTTACTAGCTAGGGGGAATACTAATAGTAGCAAAGGTATTAGTATAATCTAAGCCTTCTATTTGTATAAAGCCTTTAGTAATAAGTTAGGCCTTATATTTTAAAGGATTATTTTCTTTATCCTTTTTAAGCTTTAAAACAAGCCTATTTCTTAGCACTCTCTAGCCCTTAGGGATATTTTCTTTTTCTATAAATTCAAAAGTGCCTACCTTTAGAAGTTGCTTAAATTCGCTAAAAATAGCTTATAGCCACTGTTTTTTCTATAGGCTTACTAAAGCTTGCTTTTAAGACTTAGGCTTAGAGCTATTATTAGGCCTATTTTCTTTAGCCTTTAGCTATGCCTTATAGCAGATTTCCTTAAAAAGGGCTACTTAGTTAATATCTATTTTATTTAGATTATTTAGTTGATTTTTATCTAACTCTAGGTCCCTAGGACTTTAAATTAATTTAGGCTCTTTATTAACTATCTAATTAAAAGATACTATAGGGTAATCCTTAATAAGAATACTACTATTTTAGTTATTTTCCCCCTCTAAGGAATTATCCTATAGAAGGTTCTAAGGGGCACTTAAATCCCCCTTTAAAGAGATATTCCCTATAGAAAACCTAAGGAGGCCTAAATTTATAGGGCCTATAGGTTTTATAATTCTTATAAAGCTAGTTTTAATAACTAGTCTTTTAAAAGGAATATAAACCAAGTAGGTCTTAGAGCCTAAATTAGCTAATAACCTTCTAGGGATAGTCCTAGGGGCTAGTTTTTAAGCTTTAGGTCTTTTTTCTATAGAAATTAAAACCTTATAATAAAAGCCAATAGCCCTAATACTCTTATAATTAGTAGGGCTAATCTCTAAGGTAATTAGGGCATTTTCTTTAACATCTACGGCTAATAATTATACTAGGCTAGCTGGTTTCGTGGAATTTACTATTATATTTATAAGATTTATAATAGCAAAAATAACAGAATTCTATAGATATAAGGGTAAACCAGACCAATGTAGGGTAGCCCGCAGTCTATCCATTATAATACAGATAGCCCTCTTAGCTAGCCTATTTTGCTTATAGATATAAGGGGAAGAAGTAGTAAATTTTATCCCCTTTTTTACTAGCTACTGCTAGTAAGCAGAATTAACCTCTCTACCCTTATTAAAATGTAGATATTTAGGGTAAGTACTAAAATTAAGCTTTAGAAATCTAAAAACCCTTTTTATAGCTAGGAAAACAGTAGGGCTCTCCTTATTTAGCAAAGAAAATAGCTACTTATATCTAGTTTTTTAGTCTACTAGAATAAGGCATATAGGATGCTTATTATAAGGTATAGGGCTTATCTTTACTATATCCCCCTCTAGTCTATCTAAAGCCCTAAGGGGGTCTGGAATTAGGGTCTTAGAGGGCCTTCTAACTACTTTTATTTAATTATAGGTTAAGTAGTTAAAATCCTTTTCTTTAACCTTTGAAAAATCTAGGATTTCCTTAGCTAATAAGCTAGTTTTCTTTAGTAATAGTAGACCTAGGTGCCCTAGTCTAATATACTAGATTCTAGCTAATCTTAGTAAATTTTAGTATAAATTTAGCTTAGGGTCTTTTATAAGGTTCTCTATAAGCTCTCTTTTAGCTACTATAATACCTTCTTTAATAGCTCCTTACTAGGCCCCTTAAGAATCATAGGCCTCTTAAGGAGCTATTAAAGGCCTAGGGCCTATCTTAGTAGGAGTTTTAGATATTAAATCCGCTAAAGCCTCTTCTATAATTTTTCTAGGGGCCTTTAATAGCCCTATATTAGAAGGAAAGATTTCTATAAATTTAGGCGCCTAGCTTATAAGCTTTAGCAAAGAAGGTGCTACTAAATTAGTAGGTTTTAGGTTAGAACTCTCTAATTCTTTAATTTCTAGAGCTTCCTTAGCCTATATAGGTTCCTTAGAGGGAATTTAGACCTCTATAGGGTAACTAGTAACTATATAACTAAAATAACCATTATAGTGCCTATAAAGGCAGCTAAAAGGAGGTTTTAGAAGGGGGGTATTAGTATTCTTTAGCTAGATAAAAAATCCATGCTTTTTAACGTTTAAAATACTAATACAAGACCTATTGGCTAAGAATAGCGAATTCTTATATATATAGCCTCCTGCTAAATAGTGCTTTAGTTCGCTCACTATATTTATATCTAATTTAGGAAAATATATTGCATTTTATAGGACTAGGGGTCTATATTTATTAGGATTTTACTAATATAAAACCGAAAATTTAGCCTTTCTATATCCCTTAGGATAAATAGGACTACCACTAGTGGTTATAAGCCTAGCTTCCCCTTTTTTATAAGGTATGTAACTTATAAAATATTCCTTAGAATTAACTAAGTAAACAGTAGAACCTATATTATAAAAAAGAAAGTTTTTTATCTCTTTATTATAGAAATTAAAGGCTTTAGAGGATATTTTATCCTCTAGCTTATTAACTTTAATGCTAGCTTTACTAAGAGTAGTAGATTCTTAAGAATAAATACTAGAATCTTCATTAGAATCACTGCTAGCACTAGGGCTACTAGGTCTTTTATAAGGCTCTAAAGCCCCTAAAGAAAGGTTAAAGTTTCCTAGTATAAAGGATCCCTCTTAACCCTTATTATTATTCTTAGCCTTGTTAGAGGATTTTTTACTCTAACTTTTCCCCTTTTTCTTAGAATTAGGGTTAGAATTTCCCTTATTTTCTTAGGGGGAATTCTTCTTTTTCTTTTTATCCTTATTAAAATATTTAGAGGTCTTATTTTCTTTAGAGCCTCTATATATAGATTCTTTAGAAGCAGTAGCTCTATAATTTAAAGCTTTAGATACTAAAAAGCTCTTATCTCTTTGCTCTTTAAGTAAATTAGCTATAAAAAATTATAAATTTAGTGCCCCTATAGGGGCCCCTAAAGCCCTATTAGTTCTTATAAAAAAACGTTGCCTTTTAGCCCACTAAGGAAAAGTTGACTTTAGAGCTTGTAAATATCAGTTTACTTAGTCTATAGGCTCTATAAAAACACTTACTAAATTTAGCCTAGCTAGTAGGTTATTAAATAAAGCATTAAAAAACTCTAGGGACCCCTTATAACCTTAGAAATTTAAGCTATAAAATTAATTATAAAGGGTACCACGCTATATTTCAGAACTCTAAGAATACTGCTAGATTAAAACACTATATACCTCTAAGGGGTTTTTTTGCTAAATTATAACATTTTAGGGGCCTTTAGTTTAGCTATCTCTTAAAAGCATAAGAATTATAGCTTAGTTAGGATTACTAAGGTTTTTAGTAATACTAAGATTTTCTAAGAAATTAGGCATTCCTAGTGCCCTAAATTAAATATTTAGGGCCTGCTTCTACTAATTAAAATTTTCTAGCCCCTTTAGCCTAACCCCCTTTAGAAAGCTATAAACCCTTTTATTAAATTCTTTAATAATAGAATTATTAAAAGAGTTTAGAATATTAGAATTTTTAGAGCTTTCCTAAGGTTTTTCTTATGTTAGCTTAGCTATAGGTTCTAAAGCTATAGCTAGGGCAGAGGTAACGGCAGCTGCTAACATTTCTAATTTTTCTAGAATATTAGAGATATTATTATTTTATTATAAAATCTGTTGGTTTACATGCTCTGCCCACGCCTGCTCTAGGGTAGGGACCCCTTCGCTAATTTAGCTTAGATCTCTTAAATCCATTTTTTTTTTAATTTTTATTTTTATTTTTTTTTGTTTAATATTTTTAAAAGTAGGAATTCTTCTTTTTGCTCTTTTATAGAAGGTAGTCTTCTAAATTATAGTAAGGTTACTATATATCTCTTTCTTTTATAGAAGTAGGAACTCTTCTATATCTTTCTTTATTTTTTATAGAAGCAAAGTTTTCTATAATTTATTTTTTATTTTATTTATAAGAGGTTCTTATAGGGTAAAATATCCCCTTTTTTACTAATCCTAAATTTTTATAGAAGTAGGAATTCTTCTATACTATATTCTTTCCTATTTTATAGAAAGGAAAACTTCTTTTTAGCGAATTTATTCTTTTTATAGAAGAAATAAGTAGCTTCTACACTCTCTATAAATATAGTAATATTTTCCTTTATTATAGAAAAATTTAGTAAATTTTCTAAATACTAAAAGTTCTCTTTTAGGCTTATAACCTTTTAGAAATAATAGAGGTAGGTGCTATAGAGTATAGCTTACTAAGGTAGTAGGCTTAGTAAGCGTATATATATAGATCCACTGCTCTATAGAGCAGAGCACTGCAGTAAGCTGCAGTCCACTATATCTCACGAAATATAGAAGCTTTTGCGTTGCTTTTAGCACTATTTAATTTGCTAAAGAATTTATAATAATAATATCTAATAAATTATATCTAATATCTAACTTTATAGGTGTGCGTGGCTAGTAAGAGTGATTCTAATGGTTTATATAGTTAGCGGCTATAAGGGGGTTTTTCACTTCCTTCCTTTATATACCTACTAACCTTATTAGTGGATCCTAGTTGCTAGCTAGGCTTTATAAGCCACTTTCTATTTTCTATAAAATTTATTTATATAGGAAAATAAAAAAATAGACTTATAGCTATATAAATTAGCTATTAATATGCTTATAATTAATTAACTTAGTAAAAATTAATATATAACACTAAAAAACTAATTTTTAGATATTTATATAGAAAGAAAGCTTAGAATTTAGTAATAAAGAATCTAATCCTAAGACTTTTTATAAATTCCTCCTTATTAAGAAAAATAGTAAAGAATATATATTATAGAGTAGCTACCTTCCCTAACTAAGCAGCTATTAGCTAGCTTAGTTATATCCTTTAATCCGTTCCTCTATATCTTTATTAGTTACCTTATAAATCTAACCTAAAGACTAGGCCTACCTTATAGCTATTAGTCTAACTATATAACTGTTAGAATGGGCAGAAAAGGTTAAAAAGTAAGGATTTATGGGGACCTTGCAGCTGCAAGCCTACACACACGTGACCTTCCGTCGGAATTCCGTGGTTATGCCACCCGCGCGCGCGCATGCTTGCCGGCTTGCACTGGCTTACAAAGCCCCCTATAAAGTGCTTCTATTAGCGCTATAATTATAGCACTAATAGTGAGGAATCCCCTGTAAATAACCCTGTTATTTTCAACAATTATATATAATTTTTTTAAAAGAAGGGTAGGAAGCCTTATATTAATTTCTTAATCTACTAAAAGAAATACTTTACTAAAGATAATTAGTGGATTTCTAAGGAAGATATATATATTAATGCTGCTAAAATAGTTAATAAGTACCTTACTATAAATACTATTAATTAGGATAAGGAATACTATAAAAAAGGTTTTATAATACCTTTTAATTTATAATATTCTAAGTTATACTAGCCCTATATTTAATTTTATAAATATATATAGGGAATTCCCTATTAGTAAAAAATATTAATTATTTCCTAACTCCTAGTATACTATAAGAGCTTACCTTAAGCTTACTTCTATAAAAGCCTTATTAAGGTATATAAAATCCTTTACTTCCTATACTTATTTACCTTCTTTCTTTACCTTTTTTTCTTTACTCTTTTATCTCTTTTCTCCTTAAAAATTCATACACTACTACCTTCTTTCCTTATATTAATTATTTAGGTTAATTTATAGCTTTTATTAGCTTATATAAATATACTACTTAAACCTTAGACTTCCCTAAGCCTTTCTATAGTATATTAAATCTATTAGCTAAAGGTTATTAACATTAGTTTTGCTAATTACTATATTAAACCCTAATAGAAGTTAAGCTAAAAAAAGCATTAGTAAAATATATATAGTAAACTCTTATATTTTTCCCTATTCTTATATATCTAAGCCTTTATTAAGCCCTATCCTTACTAATAGCTTTTTATAAGCCTTTTAAAGAAATTAGCCTTTAAACTTAAGAATAGTATAGATTTCTATAATATTAACTTAGCTAACCTACTAGGACTTATATTTAACCCCTATCTTTAAAAGACTAATATTTTAACTAGCTAGCTAGAAAATACTTATACTACTTAGAATAGCAAGTCCTATAATAAATATAGTAATAATATAAGCACACCCTATATTACTCCCTAAACTACTATAATTAACTATAATAAGGATAAGGATATTTCTAATATAAATAATATAAATAACTAAGAAATAGGTAATACTAAGGGCATTAAAACTTAAGCCCTAGTAGGCTAATCCTTAATAAATATAACTAGTAAACTATTAACTACTACTAAGGATACAGTAAAGTATACTACTAATACCCTAATATACTAATATCTCTATTAGTTTAAAAGGGCTAATAGTAAAATATATAAACTCTATAATAAATTAAATAATATTAACTTTATAGCTATAGTTAATATAAAGAAGGACTATATAAAGTAGTAATATATTAATAAGTAAAAACCTAAGAAAAAGGATTAGGCCTTTAAGAACACTTTTTATATTTATAGTATAGAATTTACTGGGGCTAAAAATAGAATTAGCTAAAATAGATTTAGTATTAAGAAAGATAATCCCCTTTATAAGCTATACCTAAAAGTAATAGCTTATTATATTAATATTTTTAAAGGACTTAATACTTAAAGCAGTAAGGCTATAGTAGCTATTATAAAAGGTAATAAAGCTTAAGCTAAAGGTAAATTAAAGCTTTTAGTAATTTATATTACTTATAACTCCTTTTAAATAGCTATTTTTATTTAAAAGGATAAAGGTAGCTATAAAAACTATTACTAAACCTCCTAGCTCCTAGCTAAGGCTATTATTATTACTAAATATATAAGCAATACCTTTAGCTACCTAAATAAAACCCTTAATAGCCTTTTAGTAATAGTTAGTAAGTTCTACCTTATAAAAATCCTTAAGCTAAGCACTTATAAAGCTATTATTATAGCTAAGTAGTTATTAGGTATATAGAATAGAGTCCTTATATATATTATAGTATTAAAGATAGCTATAAAAGCCTTTAAGTCTACTATAATAAACTATAGTAAACTATTTAAAATATACTATAATAGTATTAAAGGCCTTATAAATATCTATAATATTATAAAAACTAAAACCCTAGGGATAGTTAATACTAAAATTAAGGAGGCTACTAAATCTATACCTATAGTAAAGGTTATAAAGAATATAGAATCCTACCTTATTATATTAAAGAAATATAAATCTACTATAGCTACTTTAATCTTTATTATTAAAACCTTTATTAAATTACTTTAAACTAAAGTAAAGGCTATTAAAGCTAAGATATAGACTATTAAAACCTTAGCAACGCCCCTTATAGGCACCCTTAGGTTATTTACTATAATATATTTTAATAAGTATAATAAAGTTAATACCCTAACTCCTTAGTTAAGGTATTCTATATATAGTAGGCATTAGCTAGCTAATATAGGTAATTTAATAATTATACTATAAAAAAGGGATTTTAGTAATTTATTTAGTAGGATATTTTAATATTTTTAATTATTTCTTATATTATTATTTTAATAGTATTCTACTATATAAATTCTAATAGTTATATAAGTATAAGTAATTTTAAATATTTTATATTACTTTTTACCTTAAGGAGCTAGAGTTAGTAGGAAATATAATAGTTTAATAAAATAGGTTTAATTTTATAACTTCTATAGTTAGAAATATAGAATCCCTATAGGATCCTACCTATAATTAGTTAATATTAAAATAAATAAAATATATATTTACTCTTAACTTTAAGCTATAAAAACTATATTTCTATTATATAGAAAATATTACTAATACTAATGCCTACCTTAGGTTATAGAATACTATAATATCTTAGTTCTTTATTTACTTAGCTAGGGCTATAGCTTAGATACCTAAGCATACTATTAAGTATAAAAACCTTACCTTATTATAATCCCTTTATAACCCCTTTTTAATTAATAATATTATTACCTTCTTATTATAAGCTACTCCTACCTTTTTTTTATTATTATTATTAGTATTTCTTTTATACTTAACTATACCCCTTACTATTCCCTTAGTAGCTACTTTTTTATATAAAACCTTTATTTTTTTATATAGTTATATAAAGTTTCCTTAGTTTTATTATAGAAACTATTATAACTAGCTATATAATACTAACTTTACCTTAGGAGACTCTTTTAACTAAAGGGGAGATTAACTAAAATTATAAGGAGGCACTTAACTTTTTTATTAAATTAAGTAATATATATTTTAAGGCTTATTATAGTGCTAATACTATAGGTAGTATATAATAAATAGAAAGACCTTTTATTTTTAAATTATACTATATTATAACTACTAGGAACCTTATTAAAAAGGGTTTCTATAAAATATTCTTACTTTATAAAATCTATAAATTACACTACCTTTTAATAACTAATAGCTTATTAAAGCTAAATATAGCTTTTACTTACTATATTATAAAACTAGGTATAAATGCTTTTATTTAGCTTTCTTTAACTATTACTATTTATATTAATAAAATTTTATTAAATAAAACCTTTAGGCTTATACTAAAAGTAGTATTAAGAATATAATAAATCTTTATAATAGAATTATCCTTCTTAGAATCCCTTAAGCCTAATAGCTTATTAATTTCTTTATTTATTTTACTAAAGCCTATAACTATACTAATATTAGCTATATTTCTATTACTTATTATAAACTAGTAAGAGACTAAGCTAGTATTTTTATTAAGTATTATTTATATTTAGTTAATATATACTATAAGGTTCTCTATATTAGTATAAAGAGAATTTAAATACTTACTACTTATATTTAAATACTAACTAATAAAATAAGCTATAATATATATACTAATAATACCTAAAAGGATTAATATAATATAAGTACTAATAAAACTAAGTAAAAACTTAACTTTAGTATAATATATTTCTATAAAAAAATAGGTTTTACTTAATATTAAAAGGAAGCTAAGGCTATAGTTATAACCTTTAATATTTATACCCTTAATACTATAGCTAACTACTAAGGATAGAAGATCTTTAAAAGAATCTTAATTAACCCTATAGTTTAATATACCCTAGCTAGTAATATCTACTTTATAATAATATATTAAAACTATACTATAGACCTTAATAACCCTATAGCTAATAAAGCTATTAGTAAGGAGGAGGCCTTTAGTAATAGTAATATATTTATAAGTAATAGAAATAAGTAGTAATAGTATAGAATATAGTAGTATACTAGGGGTAAACCCTAAGGGGTATAATAGTTTTATAAGGAATATAGAATATTATACTAATTTTACTTATTTATATTTTTTTTCTTATTAGTATAACTCCTATAGGTTAGGCTATAACCTAGCTATATATAAATTATATAGCTTTATTTCTTTTCCTTTTAATTCCTTAGCTTTATAGATTGGCTATTATAAGCCTACCTTTTTCCTTTTTTTTTTTTTTTATTTTAAGTAGCTTAAAATAAGCTATATTTTCTTCTATAAAGGGGGGGGACCTATTATAATCTATTTCTAAAGGTAGAACCTACCTTACAAAAGAAGGGTTCTACTATATATAGCTAGGGAGAATAACTTTAACTATATATATACTTAATTACCTACCTATAACTTAAGTGTTCCTTCTTCTTATAACTTTATAACGTACCACACCTATTATGTAAGTACCCCTATTTACGTGTGACATCTAGCACGTAACACCTATGCTAGTTAGAACTAACTTAGTATAGCTTATATTTACCCTATAAATATCTACACTACTAAGAGAGTAGTGCTTTACCTAAGATAATATAGCAGAGTTTAATTAAATATAAAGTAACTATTAATTACTATTAAAGGTTATATTTTAAAACTATATAATTTTTAGGATATCTTAGATTATACTATAGTAAGCCTACTATTTAGTATAATAAACAGTTAAGCTAATAATATAAATATATTTATATTTAATATAGCCCTAATTTATATCTATAAAGGATAACTACTTAGTAGATATTTACTTAACTAAATTATAGTTAACACTTATATCTTTATAGTTAATAATAAGTATAGTATTATACTTTCTAACCTTTTAGGCTAGGACTATTCTAAAGAGAAACTAAAAAATCTATAGCACTTAAATAAGTATTTATTCTATTTACTATTTAAGGAGAAACCCCTTAATTTTAATAAAGCTAATATATTCTATTATTAAGGACTAGAATGCTATACCTAAATAAAAGCTATTATAAAGAAATACCTATAGTTATTCTAAGCTTAGCTTAGTTATTTTAATAATAGTATTAAAATACCTATAGATTTTATATTAAATATAGACTTATTTAAGTTAGCTTAATAGCTCTATAATAGCTTTAAATAAGATAAGGCTACTATAAATATAGTTTTAAACCCCTTATCTAAAGTAGGAGTTATAGAGTCTATTCTATTTAATAAGCCTTACCTTATTATAACACTAGCTTTTATTATTTAGCATAACTAAAAGCTATATTTTATACTAAATATAAGGTAATTGAATACTTAAATAATTAAAAATATATACCCCTTACCCCTTTAAGAGGAAATTCTATTATTACTATAAGGTTTTGTTATTTTTTCTATTTTTAATTTAATTAAAGGATTCTTTTAATAGCTAATTTAAAAAGAAAACTATTAAAAAACTACCTTTATTACCTTTTACTATAGCCTAAAGCACTTTATAGTAAGTATAATACACTTAGTAATAAGCCTATTCTTTTTTTAGTATTAAATAGAATTAATATTCTACCTATACTTATAGTAATTTATTATAATCTATATTAATAATATTATTATATTCTTTAAGGATATCTATAAGTACCTTTACTAAGTAGACTTAGTGTTAAGTATTCTTAAAAAATTAGGTTATACTTTTTTACTAGCTAAATGCTATTTTATATATTATAAACTTAATACCTTTAGTTACTTTATTTCTTACTTAGGTTTTAATATTATAAAAGAGAAAATAAAAGCTATTAGTAAGCTAGCTATACCTATAATACTAAAAGAGTTTAAATAGGGGCTTAGTTTTATAGGTGTGATGGATTTGAGCTGGAGGCTCGGATCCTTAGCGGAACAGGAGAGGAGCATGTAAGGAGCATATAAGGAGCATATGAGGTGACCCACCTCACCCAGAGGGCAAACCCTACAAGCATATATTGTATATAAACTAGACACATAGTAGAGGGGGATAGTAACCTTTCCCTCCCCCTTATAGATAATAATAACTTCATCGACACTAGATTGCAGTCGCCATCTAGGCTAGTCCATAACAATAGGTTACTATAAGCATTTTATTAACTATTACTTAAATATAATAGAGCCTCTTTAGTAAATTAAAATAATAGGTTTTTAATAAGCTCTTTTTAAAAACCTAAAGAAGGATAATTTTACTATATAAAAGGTATTACTTAATTTAGATAAGTTAGAAAACCTATAATATTAAAAGCTATAGTTTAAGGCTATTAAAGCCTAAAAGGAGCTAAAAGGTAAGTTAGTTATAGTAATAAAGCTAGCCTACCTAGATTTTACTAAGCCTTTTAAACTATATACAAATAAAAGTAAAGAATAAGGGTTTAGAGCTAGCTTATACTAAAAATAAGCTAATAAAGCTATATAACCTATTCTTTTTTTATTTAAGGCTTTATCCTTAGCTAAGAAAAACTATAGCTTAACTAAATTAAAAATAGCTACTTTAGTTTAAGCACTAAAGAAATTAAAATACTACTTTAACTACTTAAAATTCATTATTATTATAAATTATATAGTTATTTATAATACCTTTTAATCCTTAGAATTAAATAGGCCTAAAGGAAAATTCTATTTAATAAGCTAATATTTATATTTAGAATAATGGTATAACTAAATTACTATTTAATACTAATAGGGTCCTAAGTATACTAATATAGATACATTATTTTATATAGCCTAAATTAGTAAATAAGGACTATAGCCTTAGATTAAAATATTTCCTATTATTACTTACTACTAATCTTAATTACTATAGAAGGAACTTACTAAATTACTTTTTATTAAATAACCTATCTCTTTTATTCCCTTTCTAGTAAAAGCCTTCCCTAAGCCTTTAGTACTGTATACTATATTTTCTATTAGTATTAATATAAACTTAGTAAAGGCAACTACTAATTATAAAGTAGAGACTTTTTAGTTTATTTTAAATAATTTTAAAGCTAAAATTATATTTACTTTACTAATAAATAAGTCCTTTTATAAGGTTTATACTAAGCTATTAGTGTTAGAATTTAAGCAATTAAAACTATTAGCCTTCTTTATAAACTAAAGCACTAGCTTTTTATACTATTTTAATAAAGAATTTTATTATATATATCTTTTATTATTAGTAGTGAATAATATATTTAAAATAATCTATAATAATAAAGGGTATTTAGAGATATTATAGTTATATAATTTTCTCTGCCCTATAGTTCTTATTAATAGCATAAAGCAATATTTAGCTATATATATTTATTATTACCCTAAATACTAAAAGGCTAAACCCTATTAAAGTTAACCCTTTAAAGCTCTAAAACCTATCCCTGCCCTAACTATTCTATAATTAACTCTTTATTTAGATTTTATTATTAGTTTTTCTATAAATAATAGGTTTAACTATATTTTTATAATTATAAATAAATTTACTAAAATTATTATTTATTTAATTAAGAAGCTTTTATAGACTTCTTTAGAATAGGCTTAAGCTTTTATTTATTAGGTTTACCTATTATATAGTATACTATATTGCTTTATCTATAATATTAACTCTTACTTAGTTTCCTAGCTCTAGACTTCTTTATATAAAGCTATAAATATTAAAGTCTATACTAGTATACTATACTATTAATAAGCTAATAGGTAAGCTAAGTAAATAGTTTAAATACTTATCTATAGCCTTTATATAGTTATAGGAGCTAAATTTAATATAGGCACCTAGGTAGTAGTCTTTTTATATATTACCTTCTATATTAACTCTTTACTTAATACTATAATTAGGTTTTCCCTTTATAAGCTTTACTTTAATTATAAGCCTCTTTACTTTCTAAACCTGAATATTATAGTATAAAATATAATTATTAAAAAATATAGTTAATTATAATAATAATATTACTAGAAAGCTTAGGACGCTACTTAATTAGTAATAGTATATATAAAGATTAGCTATTGTTATGGTTTGGTCTTTGACCTAACCTTAGGCTGCGTGCGGACGGACCGCGCCAGCTGGCACCCACCCTAGCGACGACCGACCAATATAGATGTCAATTGATCAGATCTTGCTAACCTGATCAATGCGTATCCTTTTGCATAGCTTTAGTGCAGCTGGCAAAGGGATCCGGGCAACTGGTATAACTGCGCTAACATCTATAATAACCTAATCGGGTTAGTCTATAATAATTAATTAGGTTTAAGGTTATAGGTTCGAGTCCTACCGGAACCTAGGCTTATAAGGACCCACTAGTAATAAGGAGAAGTGGATCCCTTAGGGGAGGCGTAGTATTAGTTAAGAGGGTGGGG
>AFRA01000237.1:0-38896 GCA_000223055.1 Claviceps fusiformis PRL 1980
GGTCGCGCCGGCGCGGTGTCTCTCTCTCTCTCTCTCTCCCTTTTTTTTTCCCTTCTCTCTCTCTTTCGAACCACCAGACTCAATGAGCCATATCGCGCCGTCGTCGTCTTTGTGCTTTTTTCCGAGTCCCAACTCTTGTTGCCTGGATGTAAAATTATGCAACAACAAAAACTGGCGGGCAGAAGAAGACACACTGGATGGGATCTGGGTGTAACGGTGGCTCGCTTGAAGACGACTTGATGTTCTCGAAGGAAAAATGTGGCGGTGGGTTGAGATGGGATAAAAAGGCATCAAAGTGATGGAACGCGCGAGCTTTGGCACGCACTGATTGGGCACCTTCGAGCCGATCTCGAAGGCTTGTGCGCGGCTGTGACAAGGGTCAAATGGAGTCCTGTACCCGGTACCTAGTTCCTGAGCCTCTCAGCCCAAGCTCAAGCCCAAGCAAGCAGGGAACCGTAAGCAGCGAGTAAGTCCCTAGGTACCTACCTAGTAGGTACCCAGCAAGCAGCAAGCGGGAGGCACGAGGCACCGTTGACGCCAAATGACGTCGGGCGCTGCGAGCAAGATTGGCACAGCCTTACGCCTAAACGAATCGGTCAGGTGGGGTTTCGGTCATTCCAAACAATTCGCCATACAAATTCAGTGGGAAAGTTTCAATATTCGGAGTGGCCTACGGAGGGAGCCACCGTACCGTTCTACAAATGTACAAGACAAGGTACTTACACCTGATGCATTGACCTGCGGGGCACTCGCAAGAAAAATACCCAATCAGAGAGCATAGCCCCGGGATCGGGAGCGTAGGTGGGATGACGCATGGGAATTTGCTAGGATTTAGCCAGAGCGAGCAATCCTGATCGTGCATCATCGTCGTCTTGGGTGCCTCGCCAGGAATGAATTCGAACGAGCAAAAGAGCTGTCCTGGTTCGTGCAGCATCGACACTGAAGCTGCATCATGAGACAGCGGACTCGAGACGTTTTCCAACAGGGGAAAGAAGAGAAAGAAAAAAAAGGAAGGAAGGAAGGAAGGAAAGAGACAGAAAAGGCAAGTGCAACCTGGGCTCATCTCGCACTGGCTTTTCCTCCCAAAAATCTCGAAAGCGCTTGTCCTAGGCAGACCCGTCACCAACACAACTGCGTACCAGACCAGACTTTTTCGCCATGCTGGAGTCTGAAATCCTGCACCATCATTCTTCCGATACGAAGCAAATCCTGTTTCATTGTTGGCTCATTGACGCGTCAATCTAAAAAGAACAAAGACGACGCGGCGGCACGGCTCGGCGGCCATCTCAGCCACGCAGGCTAGTTCGCCCGCACCAGCAGGCCAACAGGACACCATCTGCATCCATCTCACCCACACTCTTCCTTTTTCGTCCTCGGTATGATCATGATGGATGTGGTGGTGGCTTGGATTCTATCTTGCTGCCTGCATGTGGCCTCACATTTTCGACCAAAGAGAAGGGGAAAAGCTGGGGCAGTGCCCCGCGTCTACGCCACGCCACGACTTGCTCAAGTTCCGACCAATTGGCCAGACCGTTTTACTCCATGTGCCATCTGCATCTGGTCAGTAGCCGCAGCGTCGCCCTATTGTTGCCGACTTGGTATTCGCCTGCAGGCCTTGAGTCTTGGGTAACCAGTAAGCCTCATTCATAAAAAAAATTTAAAAATAATAATGAAATAAACGAAATAAAAATGAAATAAAGAATGCTCTGTGAAACAAGGTTTCCTGCATCAAGAACTGCTGCCTTAAAGAAGTTCTCTGACCGCCCAAATTCGTCGCAGTCAACATCACGTAGAAAACATTCCACAACGCTTCTCCGTCGTCGCGGTCTCACGACTGCGCTTTGTGTGTCTCGCGGCAGGAAACAATCAGGACCCATAGCCTATCCTCCTCCGGCTAGGGGCATGGAGGCGGACTGGTCATGCCTGCTTTGAAATTTAACACGACAATTCATCAAGCCACCAGTACAACCGTCACTCACCTCGCAAATGTTACGAATGGTACTGTCCATGGGCTCGAGGTAGTTTGCGCCTGGCCTGTATCTGGACAATATGGGCCGGGCTCTCGAATACTGTATGATCGTGGCCAACCCCTTGTTTCTTGGTGGTTTTTTTTTTTTTTTTGCTTTGCTTCTTCCTTCGCAGACGTGGAATAACACGCGCTCACCTAGCTTCTCTCTACAGATACTATGTTCTTATAGCAGCCTGTGTGTTTGCACGCAAGGCCGAATGGATCAAAAATGCATGTCTTGCCGCTGCCTTGTTGCTGCCAGCTGTGGCCTCGTTGCATGCCATTGCTCTTGCAGCATTTCATCGGGACGGTACGTCAACATGTCAATAAGTCCAAGTGATCAATTGAATCCCATGGTCTGCTGAGCTGCTCTGCCCTGCAAAGCTGCCGGATTGTTTGCCCGCATATAGAACTTCTGAGCCGTCTCTGACATTTCAGTTTTCTTGATAATAGGTGCCGTTGATCTCGATATATACGGTGCCTTCCAGCTGTGTGCAATCGGCATTCTGGCCGCGCCCGTTACAGTCCGGTTATCCAGGACATATTTCTATGATCCAGGTCGCAACACCATCTTCGCATGGGCCGGTCTTATTTTCTCTGGTGAGCTTGGCCAAGTCTTGCGGAAGAGGAAAAATGGTAAAATAGAAGAAGAAGCAGAAGAAGGGAGAAGAAGAGAGAAGAAAAAAAAATAAATAAAAAATAAATAAAAAGAAAAGAGAGGGGGGGGAGGAGAACAGGTATCAAGTTCTACACTTCACTTGTTTGCAAGCACTAACATCTCCTCGCCGCTTTCATAGGATTGCTCAGCCTCACCGTCGAGTTCTACAGAGCGGAATCCGTGCTCTGCACCGTCAACAACCAGGGAGATGCCCTCTCGTCAGATCCTAACAGTTTCCCCTACGACGCACAGCCGTCTTGCAACATGGTGTGCACAGCCGACACCGGTCCCCAATCGCCGATGCGCGGTGGTGCAGCCAACAACAAATACGTGATTCCGGCACCAGATAAGCTCACTTTTGGCACTGGAACAGTTCTCTGCGCCGCCTGCGGCGTGCATGCCGTTCTATGGCTCATGTCCATGATGGACAAGATACTGGAGATCAATTGGAAGTCGCGCTTCGGAATCACCGATGAAACGTGCAACGAACCCATTGAGGGGACAAACGGCGCCACTGTCGGGAAGATGTACCTGGTCAACGAGACGGTCAGGTTCTTCATGAGTGTTGCTATTGTGCCTATATTCGCGGGTGCTGGGCTCGCGGTCCTGATTATTGGCGAGATCAACTTTTATTCCGAGCAGATGAGGTATCAGAACGAGCCAATGGCAAGTATTGGTGAGTCCGTTGCCGCGCGCCGCTGTTTTTTTTTTCGGTCTCTCGTTTCCTTTCCCTTCCTTTTCTTTTCTTCTGTCCACCCTCCTAACCACGTCAGTAGGCCAATGGGGTCCCATCGTCGGCACTGGGCTTGCCGTTGCCGGCTCGCTCTATCTCTTACTCGTAGCAGACATCGAGGCGGCCATGCGAGACACCAGTTCAACTGATAGTGTCATTGGCAGCGAACATGGCGGTTGTACATGTGAGCACCACCAGGGCCAGGAACCTGAGTTGGCACCGAAGATCCGAGAAGTTTCTCAGAGCAAAACAGGAGGAGACATGGTGAAACATGAAATCATGTCCACTCATCCAGGCACGACGGAGCACGATGCCGAACCGCGAAACTCGATGCACGACAGCCCCCTTAGCTCGATCCATGCCGGCGAAACAGACCACCATCCGGCGCTGTCACAAAGACTCAGGCTCTCCTCTGCAGATGCTGCCGACAAAGGAGTCAGTCGAAAAGTCCGCAAGCAGTCTACAACATTGTCGGCAATAAAGCACGAGGCCGCACATGGCTTGCGCGGAAGACGACAAAAGTGGGCAACCGCAGTGCTTGCGGCTGGCGATCGATTCGGCTACGCCGTCCATAGTTCATTCGATCTCTCCAAGTTTCGCGACGGAGCCGCCCTGGAATTTCCGGAAATCCCAGGAGAACGACAACGAAACGATAATCTACCACATATTCGCGAGTTATACAGCAAGCGGCTGGAGGAAGACGGCACGCCAGCCGTGCAAGCGTCTCGATCAAGGGCAAGCAGCTTCAATGGACGCGGACCGTCGGGGCATGTCCTCGCCGACCACCCGAGACAATCTTTTTCTAGAGATCCATCGCCCCTCCCGGGCCGTGCAATGTCGCGCTCTGCCTCTCCCTCCGTCTCTTTCTCTGCTTCATCGGGGCCTCGGCCTCGAGCGAGCACGTTGCCCTTTCCATCTGCACCACAAAACCGCCATGCCGCGAGGGCTTTGCCAACCGATTCTGAGGTCAGACGCGGGCGGCAGAGGCAGAGGCAGCGCCGCGATACACTCGAGGTTCCTAACGAGGCTCACCCCCGTTCACTCGAGAAGACTTGATATCCGCCGCGACCATAACCCAGAAGACGCGGCTTCGGCGTGATTAGAATGGCGAGTATAGTACGTTGGGAGATTGCGAATTCCCCTCGGTAAAGTTTTGAAGCGTGTATCATTTTGTGCCGAATGTATCATAGTCTGGAGGAATGGTATTCTTGTGGCTTGGATTCTAGAATGCTGCACTACATCTCAGCGTAGCATTTCTTTGCTCACAGTATACATATTTGTCATTGTTCAAAACGTTGATAGAATTAGACCTATTCTGTTTATAAACCATTCAATAATAAAAAAAAAAAACGACTTTTGTTATTTGTTGCGCGCTACATGTTTTGATCCCGTGAAGTATCAAACCCACAGTCTCCTCGCTGGCACCCGCGTCCAAGTTGGGCTGCGGCATCCGGTCCGCTCAGTCGGATCAGAAGCCGCCGTCGGATGGCCGGCTCTGGGACCAGACCCACAGGGGATGGTGCGGGGGCGTCGGGATGCTCCTGTGCTATTTCGGAAAGAGGAGATGCGAGGAGATGCGAGCGATGCTGACTCCGAGTTAAAATAAATGATGTCACCAGAGCAGAGCAGACCCTTTTGAATTTGAGCCGAGTCGCAGTGCAACGACATGAGCTCGGGCACCAACGACTCACGATAACACATACATTGTTACATACATGAAAAGACAAGCAACAACAAAAGAAACGAAAAAGATGCCCCCCCACGGCAAACACGAGGCCCTCCAGCCCATTCACCCCTCCATGGCCGGCAAGCTCGACCCCGTCTTCGAGAAGCTCTACAACGACCACGTCGCCAACACGCCCCTCCAGCCGATCGACCTGGCGGCGCTCCGAACGAAGTACTCGGTGCTGTACAGCTACGGCACCGGCCCGGCCCCCGACGTCGGGCGCATCTACGACGCCCAGATCCCGCTCGACCCGGACGCCGACCCGGACGCCGACCCCGGCCCGGACACGCATCTCCAGGTGCGCGTGTACGAGCCCGACTCGCCCGGTCCGTGGCCGGTGCACATGGACTTCCACGGCGGGGGATGGGGCCTCGGCGACCTCGACACGGAAGCCCACATCTGCAGGCACATATGCCAAAAGGCCAACGTGGCCGTCGTGGACGTCGCGTACCGGCTCGTCCCGGAACATGCCTTCCCGACCGGCATCACCGACAGCTTCGCCGCCCTGCGGCACATTGCCCTGGACGAGGGCGCCGCGCGCCGGTTCAACCTCCTCCCCGGGCGCATCTCCCTCGGGGGCGTCTCCGCGGGGGGCTGCATCGCCCTCGCGCTGGCCCATCTCGCGCGGGACCACTCGCCCCGGATCCCGGTGCGGCTCGTCGCCGCGGGGACGCCCGTCATCGACGACCTCTCGCAGTATGCCTCGGCGGCCGAGTCGCCCTTTCCGTCCATGCAGCAGAACGAGTTTGCTCCCACCCTGAACTGGGCCCGGCTGGCGTGGTTCGACAAGCTCAAGTGGTCGTCGGCGGCGGCGTCGTCGTCCGGCCCGTCCTCCGAGACCGACATGCGCGCCAAAGCAGGCTGGTTCGCCAACCTCCTCCGCGCGCCGGACCTCACGGACCTGCCCAAGACGGTCATTTACACCGCCGGCGCGGATCCCCTGCGCGACGAGGGCGAGCGCTACGCCCGCCTGCTGGTGGAGAATGGCGTCGAGGTCACCATGAAGCGCTTCCCGGGGGTGCCCCATCCGTTCATGCACATGGACGGGCATCTCTGGCAGGCGAGGCAGTTTATTGACATGACGGCCCGGGAGATTCGTCTGGCGCTGCATGACGATTCGATTGCATAACCGGACAAGCTGGGATGGATGGATAAAACGGGGTGGGTGCATAGGAACGGGGGCAAAGTAAAAAGCTGGCCGAGGACGGCTTCGTGACGGCCATGCCATGCTATCTGCATGCTCTGCTTCGGTGCTGCCTGCTGGGCGATCGGACCGTCTTGGAACGCGGTAAATTTGGTGCATGGGAGCGGCGTTGTGACAAGAATCGTAGACACGGCATGTGCATGGCGCTGGCAATCCACCCGTGGTTTTACGCCACCAGGAACAATCACAACGGACCCCTTGGATGTTACGTCACATCGCCATAGTCTCTTCTATACCCTCTTGACCTCTACATCAATGGACACAGCAGCAGCACCCCTCGAAGCACGAGGGAAGTTCGGCTTTGACAACGCAATCCTAGCGTGTCGTGAAGAACCTTACAGTGACGAAATGTTGCTACATGTCTTTTGTTTCATTATTAGAAACCCCCCCCTGCCCTGTAATCATACATACACGTATTTTCTTTTTTTGGAAAAAGAAAAAACAGAGTATACTTCCAGCGTCCCCAGACCAGCATCTTCTGCATCCCCCCCTGGCGTCTAGAGCTCGATACCAGCCTCGGCCAATTGCAGGCCGTACTACTCAACCAGTTAGCCTGTCTGCTTTCCACCCACGACACAAAGACCAAAAAAAGATAAAAAAAAACCGGGGAAAGATTACCTTCTTGAGGCGGATGGCGTTGATGGTGATGAAACCGCTCTGTACATCATATCATAATCAGTGGCACATTCCTCATCACACAGACCGACACACGCAACTAACCGTCTCTGAAGGGTCAAAAGTGGTGAGAGAATCCATGGACGCGTCCTCCTCGGAGTAGAGCTTCTCCTGAGATGTACGACCCAGGACGTAGGCGTTGCCCTTGTACAGTCGGAGGCGGACCTCGCCGTTGACCTGTACTCCATGATTAGGATCTTTGTACAAAATATCACATTGGCTTCCGGATGGAGCATACCCGTTGCTGGGAGAAGTCAAGACTCGCTGTGCTTAAGTCAGTATAAAGGGTTCTAAATTTGCTCATGCGGGCCGACACGACACCGCGATGGGGGTTGAACTGACGCTGCAAAAAGGCTCGTTCGGGGCTAAAGTATAGTCCGTTGTAGAGCAGTTCGGACCATTGCTTGCTCAGATTGTCACGCAGAGAGCGAACGCGGCCGTCCAGAACCCTAGAGGGAGTCAGTACTCTGAGTCGCTTCTGTATGTGAAGAACCTTGTACATACAGGCCTTCAATGGAGATGTGGGCAAGACGGAGGATGGTCATGGCGGGGCTGTCATCTGTACGCTCATCAGTACGCTGAAAAGAAAAGGAATTGCGGAGAGGCAAGCGTTACGAACAGCATCCTCGGCTCTTGAGACCGATGAACCTGATGTGGGATTAGCGTATAGTTGGCCCTCTTTCACGTTCCTGAGAATGTCTCTGGTTACCTGTTCTCAACAATGTCCTAACGCCGGCTGTTAGAGAAGAAACAATAAACTGTGTGATCTTGCTGGGCGAGCGGCAACTTACGACACGTCCAATTCCATGCTCCTTGCCAAGAGCGTTGAGCAGGTTGAACAGCTCTAGTGATTCCGTGACAGTCTGCTGAGGGGTGACGACCTTGACGGGAAGACCCTTGTCGAAATGCACAGTGATGTCAAGAGGAGTGTCAGGGGCCTTGAGCGGGCTGACAGTGCGCGTCCTGTGCATCACGATTAGTGAGACCAAGAATCCATACTGAAGGGCATGCCCTGACTTACCACATATCCTCAGGGGGTGTAACGTTGGGGTCCTCAAGCATGCCGGCCTGGATTTGTTAGCTCGAGATTTGCGCCATTAAGCAATTGTTTTTTTCCTTTTCTTTCATAGAAAGAAAAAAAAAAAAAAAAAAAAAGAATCCAATGTTTTACCTCATATGAGCAGTGGGCCAAGTTATCATCCATCGAGTACTATGTCCATCATGAGTTTCTAATGCCCCTTTTTTGGAAAGCAGTGCAGACAAACCGGCTTGGCCTTGGTCGAGGTCACGGGAATGCCCTTCTCGGCGGCGTAGTCAAGAAGATCGTTGCGCCCCTTGGATGAAAGTCAGCCTACCATACAACCTAAAAAAAAACTCGGCAAACCTTACTTGGAATCGTTGGTAGAAGAGGGGATCGCGCCTGGTGGACATTTCTGGTTTAGCATGCTATCAAAGTTGGCCTCGACTTGGAAGGACTACACTCGTACCATGGGGCGATGACCTTGATGGCGGGATTGATGGTCAAATAGGCCAACTGTTCACGTCAGTATCTCAACATATAAAGTAGCCTCAAGTTGCTTGAGTGTCCTGATATTCGAGTGCCGCCTAGCTGAAAATGACCTCCCTGGCTTGACAGGCAGACCAGGCAGAATCTGCCTGTCTGTACTGAGCCAGGCCGATTGCCGCCGCAGCGCAATGTGTCATCCAGAGCTAATCTTAGCTAGATGGCGACATGCTCGCGGAGGAAAAGCGGCATGCTTGGACAAGATGAAAATGTGACCTACCTCGAAGCGCACTTGATCATTGCTGCGATCTTGTCAGCTGGGTCTTTGCGAGTTCTTCCAACAAGAGATGGCTTGGCTTACCCCTTTCCGGTCTATAAGAACAGTCAGTCGAGATCTAGTAGATGAGTTGAGACATTGGGGGTGGCGCATTACTCACGCAACCGTGCGAAACAAAGTCGCAGCTAAAGATGTTTGCTGTCTGTAAGCAGGAGTCAATTTCCACACAGGGTCAGAACACGTGCAGACAAACCCTTCTTTCTCGGCAGCCTTCATCATTCCGCGCGCAATAACCGGACGGGCCAAGCTGGTACCTGAACTTGACATTAGCCTTTTTCCTCACCACCTGGTCATTGTCTAGAGAACGAACCCAGGAGATATTGATCCTCATAGATGGCGTTCTAGCGTCATTTTGTAAGTCGCAGAAGAAAATCAGTCTTGGATCGGATATATTTACGAACGCATTGTACGGCCTTCCAGCACAATTCGCTGCATCTGGACGTTAGCATATCGTTTTTTCGGGATGAAAAATGTCGCAACGCACTCAACGAAAACCTTTCGGAGGTCATCAATGATCACTGCCAGGGTCGTTTAGTAATCTCTCCCTCGATAAAAAAAAAAGCTTGTAGCACATGTCGGCGGTATTTGTCGTACTCTTGGTTGCACCAATCTGAAGAGCTATGCACAAAAGAGTTAGTTCTCATTGGTCCCAATGAGGTATTAGGCCATGTAAGAAAGCCCACTCACCTTTCTTTTCCACAGCAGCCCAGTCCTCCTCCTGGCCGACGTTGGCCAAATAACAGCTTGCAAAGCCGTCAGTATATCAAGTGACGGGCGAGCTTGTAGTTGACGCAGAAAAAGAAAAAGAAAACCCGGGTTTGCCACTAACACAACTTCATACTGCTGCTCCAACAGCCAAGCCAGAATTGTGCTGGTGTCGAGACCGCCGGAATAGCTAATTGTTCCCTCGTCAGCTCCATCACATCAACAATGTACATCCGGGGCGACAGCTCGAGAGCTCTCCTTTGTCGCACGGCGGGGGGCTTTAGGTAGACTCACGCCAGACAAACCTTGCCCTTGCTGCCAGCCATTGTGAGGATCGATATTGCGTTTCGCGAGGGCGGTTGATTCTAATTCGAAAGCGTTGAGGCTGAGTTGAGATTGAAATTGGCGAATGCTTGATTGATCAGGAGAAATTGAGGACGAGCTTCATCCCGCTGCGAATTTTTAGCTGCGCAGTGACTCGTCCGTGACTCGTCCGATACCGCTTGTTGGTGGAGCAGACAAACATGGAGCCCCAGTACCAGCCAAAAGGCCACATACAGTGACGGCTAGTCCTGAAAAGGCATAGTCGGGCAGTTGTTGGCCTTGTCCGGCAGGTGAGCTGTCATGTGTGGCCTGTGGGGAGTTTTTCTTCTTCTTCTTTTTCTTCTCACATTTCTCCTTTTTTGGTGTATGTGTGTGTGTGTGTGTGTTCTTCAAAGGAAAAAAAAGAAGAAAAAAAAAAAACCTTCACCGCATTTTGCTTCGACTGCTGCAGCGTGCGCAGTAAGCAATGAATGATTACTTGCGATTTGCAAGAGTGACGAAATGTTCCAAGACAATGCTGTGTGGATGCATGCTGATTATGACGACTCCACTTTGAGCTTCATCGTCCAATGACCGCCGCCGTCTCTCATCGATAAGGCAAGAACATGAAAACAACACACAAAAGTATTCGTGAGTAGTTTCACATTTCGATTCCGGCGTCGTATTGAACTAACAGCTGGCCATGAATCCGTGGCCATATTCGAGGATTGTCAAGTGAAATGATTGATACGAGTCGCGGACTCCCTTCGCCCCTTTCATCAGTTATTGTTCCAGGCACACATACTTTGCGTAGGGGCGAGCATCAAAATTTTGGTGACATGTAGCACGGTACGAGTTGCCTACATCCCTTCGATGCATGTTCATCTTCCGAAATCAGCGCTCGTGTACGCCCTCAACTTTAACGCTCGTCGCTACATGCGGCGATTTCCATTTTTCTTTGTAATTCCGCGCTGTGCCATATGGCAATTTCCTACTTTCCACGAAAAAGTCCCATCTGTACGATTGCGGTGTCCTACCAGACCCCGGTGCTGTCCGTCGAACTTGACAAACCCTGTGGAAATCATATTCAATCCACTTGCAACAGTCAAAATGTTTCGCACGTCTTGTACAAAATCCAGATCCTACGGTTGAGCCAACAGCCCTTGGAGATGCTGGGAGAGGGACTTCATCATCTGAGGTCGTACGCTGGCGAAATGGATGTGTTCAGCTGCAGCCGTGTTACCGTACCATAGTATTCTGGTCCAACCGATTGATGCTCTGAGGCACGAGACGGTGGTGATTGGCCCTCGTGAATTTGTTGGTGAAACGGACGAGTCGGCGAGCTCAGGGGTCTCTTCTCCTCAGGCCTGCCGTCGAGGAGACACAGACGTCTCTGTACGACCAAGGCAAGTTTCGCGGCTGAAGCCGACGAGCAGAAGTTGTCACGGCCGTCGCGGGCGTCACGACTTATCATGGGTTGTAAGCATGGACAAACATGCCGTCTTGCGCTGATCTTGGACAATCACAGCCTTGAAGCTGTAGTCGCCTTGACATCGACGCAGCCAGTTCCAAGCCCAGGGACTTGATAACAAAATTCTCACGACTCGCGCTTGGGCCAATCCTCGGTGTGTCAGCATCCAGTCCGCCGTGAAGCCAGCTGAAGCCGGGTTGCCTGTCTGTCGAGAGGCGCCACAGGAAGTGACGCGTATGCATCGCATCAACGATGGCCGCTCGCAAGGGGACAACCAGTGTTCAGACCTTTCCTCATTTGCTCTTGGCCGTGTGCTGCGGCCTGCCTGCCTGCCCGAGCGAGCACGTCCGGCTGGGTTGAATGTTCATCAACAAGTGGACAGTGGACCACACAGGTGGTGCGCCAGACTCGACAAGTCGAGAAGTCCAACCGCACCAAGGCGATCAGACCGTTCCGAGCCCACGGAGCAAGATCTGGCTGGCGACTTTGGCGTCCGGCGTGGGTCGAGCCCCTGCATGGTTTCTGTGTACGGTGCCTGGCCCTTTGTCCATCATCTGCAGGCCTGTGTCTACGTCGCATTGGATTCCTGCGACTTCTCGCATGGAGGCTGCTTGATGCTGTCGACACTCGGTGCTGTTGATGCTGATGTTGCAAATCGTCTGATCGTCGGCAGGCGCCCGCACGTCATTGGCTTGGGGCGAGTGGCGTCGCGAGCCAGAGCAATTGGCTGTTCTCGACAACGGTCGCGCCTTCCCGCCAATGGGCGTCTGTGGAGAATGTATGGAGAATGGTTCAAGGTGTGCTTGGTCCGGTCCGGTGGCACAGTGCGTGCAACCAGGCCATTTGGCTGCCTCGAGCTGGGTGAAGAAGACTGGAATACTTTGCTAGGTACCTACTACTTACCTCGAACCTCTTACATACAACATGTACTAGGAAGATATTGAATTGAGTACAGGTAAGTATCACGTGCGGACATAATACTTATGTACCGTATGTACAATGCAGCCCGGTGCGTGGTCTGACGAGGGGCACAGACAAAACGAAGAAGGGGAGAAACAGAAAAGAAAAAAGAAAAAAGAAAAAAGAAAAGAAAAAAAGAACCAAAATCTCCGCGAGATTAATGCCTCGCGCTCGGCAACTTTGTCCGGCTCCGCTCGACCAGACACCAGACCCTGTCCCTGCTTCGATCCACATGGCATGGTGTTTTCTCCGCGAAGAACCAGATTGACGCTATGTGACGCCGACGCGGCGCAGCACGGCGCAGCACAGCTCACGTCTTCGACTTCTCCGTCGTCGTCGTACGTGGAATGAGCAGCAACGTGCCCATGCTCGGGACGGGGAACGGGGGGCTGAAAAATAGCCAAATGATAGGGAATATTATTATTGTTGTTCTAGCTAAGTTCCCTCCATGTAGCTGATACTAAATAATACACGTATATTCGCTAGTTTAACCCACTTCTTACTACTAAGGTTAATCTATCTCCTAATAAACTCCTTAGGTTTAGAAAATAGTATTAACTTTAATACTAAAATAACTTTAATATACTTTATTTAATTAGTTTAAAGTCTTTTTAATTTAAATTTCCTTATTTTATTAAATTTTATATATTTAATTTTAATAATTCTAATTATTTTAGTTAAGTAATATATTATTTTAAATTATTTATATATATTTTTTAACTTAAGCTTTTTATTAATAGTTCTACCTTATATATTACTAATAATACTTATAACTTTACTTTAAATAGCTTTTTTTAAGTTTTATTAAACTTTTTTTTTAACTTATTTTTTTTATTTATTTTTTTTTAAATTAAACTACTTACTTTAAATACTTAAATATCTCTTTTATTTATTTTATTTTCTTATTAATTAACTTTATTATTTAATATTTAATTTTATAATTTATTTTTTAAATTTAATTTTTATAAATTAATTTTCTTTATTAATTTTAAATTAGCTAATTTAAATATTTTAAATTAAGTAAGTTTTTTAACTCTTTAATATTTAAAAAAAAGATTAAACCTTAATATAGCTTTAGCTAATAAAGTTAATATTTTAGTTATATATTTATTATTTAAAACTATTATAATATTTAATAATACTTAATTTTATAAATTAAGTAATACTTTATTCTTTTTTATTACTTATTTTATTAATTAATTCTTTATTAAGTATATATTTCTTATTATTAAATTAGTTAAAAATAAGTAAAATATTAGCTTAAATATTATATTTATTCTATATTTTTTTATTATTAACTTAAATTTTAAGTTTTTAAAGTATAATTTATTATTATAATAAATATCCTTTAGCTATTTAAAAATAAAGCTTTAGTTTAAGCTTTAAGCCTTTTTTTTAAGTTTTTTATTACCTTTAAATATAACTATATTAATATAAATTATATTATATAGTTTATTACTATTAAAATATAAGTATTTTTATTTATAACTTTAAGAGTAATTAATTTTAAGTAGTTTATTACTATTAGTTTCTATAGTTTAAATACTATAATATTATATAAATTAGCTTTTAATAATTTAACCCTTATTTATTAATAAATTAAATAAAAATAATAATAATTTATTATATTACTTAATTAGTTAAGTTAGTAAAATTATTCTTAAAGCTTTTAAAGAGTTATAGCTATTTTAAAATAGCTTAAAATATTATAAGCCTTTTATAGTTTAATTAAAATATTTTTTAATAGTATATATTTAACTAAAGATTTATTTTATTTTAAATAATATAATATTTAACTTATAATTAAATATCTTAATAATCTTTATTTTACTAATTATTTTTATTTACTTAGAATTTCCTATAAGCTATAAATAATTACTATAAGGATCTCTTTATATTATTTTAATTTTAATTAATTATTTAAAGATTTTTTTAATTTTTTAATTACCTTAAAATTTAGGGGTTTCCCTTTTAATAACCTTAAGTTATTAATAACCCCTTTTATTAGGTTTATAGTTATTATTATTAATTAATTATTTATAATTATAATTACTATAATAAATAATTTTTCTTTTAAGTTATATAGTTTTAATTTTAATTTATTTAGTAATTTAAATATTTTATTAGCTATTTTTATTATTTTTATTATATTTAATTAATATATATATTATATATTTAATTCTTAAAGTAAATTAATTTATTTAGCTACTTTACTATATATTTTTAATAAGTTAGCTATTAAGTTAATAATTTCTTTATAATTTATATAAACTTTTAAAGAATAAAGAAATATATTAATAAGCTATTTAGTCTCTCTTAACCTTATTATTATTATATATATCTCCTTCTTTAGTATAAAGTATCTTTTTTTATTATCTTTTAATTAATTTAAAAGCTATATAATAATTCTTACTTTATTAAAATTTAAGTTTAATATACTAGTTTTTAGTTTTATATCTTTTATTTAAAATAGTACCCTACCTATACTAGTCTTTAAAGTATTAATAGCTAAATAAAATTATACCCTTAGCTAAGCCTTAAAAGTAATACTTACTTAAATACTTTTATAAACTTTTAATAAAGCTTTTTAAGTATTATTAGTTTATTTAGGTTTATTTTTTAAAATCTTTTATTACTAAATAAATAGCTTACCTATTAAAGTAGTTTTTAATATATTATAAAAAAAGGCTTTTTTAATTACTTATATTAAGTTAGCTTTTTTAAAAATAAATTTTTATAGAAATAAAGTAAGGTAAATAAGAGTTAATATATTATTTTAAAATTAAAGAGAATTCTTTTTAAAATATTTTATTAATTCTTTAAACTAATCCCTATACTTTTTAACTAAGTAAATTTTATTATTTAAAATAAAAAAACTAATATATTTAACTTTAAATATAAATAAAGTTATTTTTTTTTACTAAAACTAATTAAAGCCTAGGTTATTTATAGTAAATACCTTTAGTAAATAAAGTTAAAATAGTTATTCTAAGTCTTTAACCTTTAATTATAGTTATTTATATATATTTTAAAAGCTATTTTTAGGTTCTTTATATAACTTAATAAGAATAAGTATTTACTATTATCTTTAAGAAATAGGTAGCTAAAGGTTAAGTCTTTAAAATAGGTATATATAGAAAGTAAACCTATTAATCCTTATTTTATATTATTAAAATAGTATATATTATTTAATTCTATAAAGGTAGCTTTATATTAATTTAGGGAATATATACTTATTCCTTAGAATTTATTTATAGTATTTATTTAAAATAAAATTCTTAAGTATTTATAGTAAAGTAATTTTAAATTAGCTTTTATATTATAATAAAGGTACTTTAGTTTAATGCTTTAGCTATTTATATTTTAATAATTATATATTACTTAATAGTTTACCTTTTTTAATTACTTAAAGGTATTTTTTAACTTATTTTTACTTAACTTTTTAAAAAAAAGGATTAAAGCTACTAATTTACTTACTCCTTTAAATATTAATTTAATCTTTTTTATTACTAGAAATACCTTTTTTATAAATAGTTTTTATAAACCTTTATATTAATATTGCTTTTACTTATATAGCTTTACTTTTAGTATTAGTAAAATATAATATTAAAGTAGGTTTATTATTTATATATTCTTTAATTTTATAATAAAGTATTTCTTATAAATATAATATAACTATTTAATTATTATTCTTTAGGTATTATTTCTAGCTTTTAACCTTAAAGTAATACTTATTTAATTAAACTAAGTATTAATCTTTTTTAATTTTAAAGTATTTAAAACTTATTTTAAATTAAGGTTATAATACCTTAATAAATAGCTTATTTATTATAGCTTATTTTTTATTTTTTAGTTATAGTATTATTATATTACTTTACTAGTAATAACTATTAGGTCTATATTTTATTAGTTATAAGGCCTAAGTTTATATTCTTAGTTCTTAGTTAAGTTAATTATTAAGTTATTTAAATTCTACTTTATTAGTTTAGTTAGTTTACTTAAGATTTTTAATAGGTTTAATTTCTTCAGTTTTATTAGTTTAATTTCTTTAGTTTTAGTTAAATTATTATATATATTAGTAGTAATATTCTTTATTTTTTCTTTCTTTTTTTTACTTTTCTTTTTCTTTAAATTCTTTTTTAAAACTTTTTATACTTAATTTACTAATTAAATATTAATCTTTTTAAATAAATTTACTATTCTATTATTTATATAGTAATATTATTTAACTATAGCTAATATTCTTTTTTATAATAATAAATATCTTTTTACCTAACTTTATATAATATTTTATACTAAAGTTATAGGTTTTATAGGTTCTTTTAAATAATAAAATATAATAAAGTTTATTAATTATAAATACCCTTCTTTTACTACCTATTTTAGGTTTTAAAGAACTATTATAGTCTTTATATTAAAGCCTCTAACTAAAGAGTTCCTTTAGTTATATTTTATATTACTAATATATATATTTTTAATATTATTTTCTATTTTATTCTTTACTAATTATACTATTTAACTTTTAAAAATTCCTATATTATATTAAACTAATATATACCCCTCTTTTTTTTTTAATTTAATAATTTATAACTCTAAATATTATCTTTTAAAACTTCTTTCCTTATATTAAATTAAGGAATTCTTTATTAGTACTTATTAACTATTATTATTAATTTAATAATTAAAGCTAATACTTTCTTTCTATAAATAGATATTAGTTATATTATTTATAGTTATTTATTTTTTAAATTCTTTATTTTTATAAATTTATAAACTTTATTAGTTAAATTATATAGTATTTATTTTATTTTTTCTAAAATTAGTTAATTATTTTCTAGAAACTTAATTACTATATTTAGTTTAGTTCTTTTTAAAATATATACTTTCTAATTCTATTAAAATAGGTTTAAATATAGGTAAATTAAAATAGTTTAAGTAGTTTCTTTAACTCTTATAATACTTAACTTATCTTTCTTATAATATTCTACTATATTTATTTATTTTAACTATACTTTTCTTAATAAAAGGTCTTAATTTTATTAAGTAGGTATAATATAAAAATAAATAAAAGCTAATACTTCTTTAACTATAATTTATAGATATATATATAAGTTAATAAAGTAGATTAAATTATTAGCTATTTTAACTAACCTTTTCTCTTTAAGTTTTACTTTAAGGAGATAGTGTTTTAAAAAGTAGTTTTTATTTACTAGTTTTATACTTAAACCTTTATTTAATAAGATAGAATTATATTATACTCCCTCTATATATACTATAATATATCCTTATATAAAGGCTACCTATTTATTTAGTTTAGCTATATTATTATATACTACTATTAAATATATAGCTCCTATAGAACTTAAGGCCCTATATTCTAAATAGACTACTTTTTAATATAATACTATTAAATATACTATAATAGCTTTTATATTTTTACTCCTTAATCTTTTTTAGTATTATATTAAGTAACTTAACTACTATTAAATTATTAAAGCTAACTATAAAAGCTATAGAATGCCTACTAAGATATTAGTATTCTTTAATTATTTACTTAAGTTAAATATAAGAACCCTATACTTATCTATTACTTTAATATTCTTTAATACTAATTTATATTTTAAAGTAGGATTTATTAGATTTATATTATTTATTCTATTTCTCTTTATAACTTATTATAGTATTAAATAACCTACTAGAGCTATAGATAGGCCTTTTATTAGTAGTATATATTTTAGTCTTTAAATCTAGTCTAGGTAAGGTCTTAGTAATAGGAGTAAGCATTAAAATTCCTCTATAGATATTTTACTTATGCCTAATAAAGAGTTTTAAATAGTCTTTTAAGAATTCTAAAAGCTTTAAGTAATTAATTAATTACTATATTTACTTTCTAAATTTAAATTCTCTACCTAAGGCCTTTTATTTAAATACATTAGATTTGCTTAATATTATTCTATCCCTATAATTATACTATTCTAATTTATTAAATAAATATTAATAGTAGTTAAAGCATTATTTATATTATTCCTAACTTCTTTTACCCTTAAGTATTAGTATTTTAATATATTATAAACCCTATTTACCCTAAGTTACTAGCTATAGGGTAGTTAGAGATCCCTATTACTTAATCTTTTAATATAATTTACCTTTATATTAATAGGTTAGTTTAAAACTAAAGGTTTTATATTTTAAGAATATATATTACTTATAAAGTTAGTCTTTATTTCTAACTTTAATTCTTTCCTTTATTCTTTCTTTATTTAGGCTAAATTTTAGGCTTACTAATCTTTCTTATAATTAAATTTATTTAAAGGATACTTATTTTATTATTAGTAATTATATCCTATATGCCCTTACTTACTATATAAAAAGCACTAAAAGTAGTTAAGGCCTCTCTATAAATTATTTAAGTAATTTCCCTTATTACTTTATTATAGGTTTCTATCTCTTATATTATACTTTTATTATCTAAATTAACTATATAGCTAGTTTAAGTTATTTATAGCTTAAGTATTAAAAGCCTTTATTTTTTAAATAAGTTTAATTATCTTTTAATTCTTTTTAACTTATTATTTTATAATTAATTTATTTCTCTTCTCTTATCTCTTAAGAATTAATTAAAGTAGGTTAAATAATAAAAGAGTTAAATTATTTTTATATAACTAATTAATTTTTTTCTTTATAAAGTTTTAGTAGTTTTATAAAATTAACTTAATATTATTTATTATTAAATCTTTAAATGCTATACCTTTATACTATTTTACTAAAGTAAATAGCCTATTTAAGAGTTATTTTTATAATTAAATATTTATATTTTCCTTAGCTAAATATAAGATAAAATTAATAAGTAAAACTTATTATATATTTATTTAAACCTTTAAACTTAACCTTTTTACTCTTTAAATATAGAAATTAAGGGATTCCTCCTTCTCCCTTTAGAAGTAAAATGCTTTTTATTTAATAGCTATTTCTATATATAAATTTAATTTTAAAAATTTCTTTATAAACCTAAGGATTAGAATATTTTATTTTCTTTTCTTATAGTTTAGATTCTTATACTATAAGGCTGCCTTTCCTCTTAATCTCTCTATAAAATAATATTTAGCTACTATTTACCTATAATTTAGTATACCTACTATAGCTACTATTACTTTATAGTAGTTAATATAATCCTAGGTAGGCCTATCTTTAGGTTATTTATTAAAAATAAGCCTACTAATTTAAGCTAGTGCTAATAGTAAATTTATTATAATTAAATATAAAGATATAAGGTTAAACTATAAAGGAATAAACTTATAAAAAGGATATAGTAAATTAAAGACTTATATAAAGGGTTTAAATTTATTTAATAATTCTAACTTTTAAAGGTTTAGAGTTTAACCCTTTCCTTAGTTAATGTTTAGAAGCTTATTTCTTTTAAATTAGTTAAATACACTAAATAAGTCTCTTTTTATTTTTAAGTTACGCTTATTCTTAAGATATAAATTAGAATCTAGTAAGGATAAGTTAATAACTAGAAAATTAATATAATCTATATCTTTTAATAATAACTTCTAAATAGCCTAGGAAATATAATGTATTTAGGTTCTAGGTTTTAAATCTAGGTCTCTATAAAGAAGTCTACTATATAATTATTATATTAAGAAAGGAAAAAAAAAACTTAAGAATTATATAGAAGAAATAAATAATTAAGAATAAAGCAAACCTAAACTAAATTCTTAATTTATGCTTTAACTATCTCTTTAGGGAAAAATAAAAAACTATTAATCTTAAAGAAAAAAATAAAGGTTATTATTCTCCTAAAAAAAAATTAGTATAAGGTCTTCCCTTTTTCCTTTACTTTTATACTTTCCTTTTTTATATTATTCTTTCTTTTATTTAATTAACTTTCCTAGTCCCTACTTAATCTATTATACTAATTTAAGGTTCCTCTTTACCTATTTTTACTACCCTATATTTAATTTCCTTTAAATCTTTAAATATTACTTCTATATTTTAGGTAACTTCTTTATTTTATTCCTTTACTACTACTATTATTTCTTTATAATTTTCTTATACTAGTTAGAGTAACTTATTATAGTTTAACGAAATTAGTATTACTAAGTTTAATAAAGGGTTATTTAACTTCTTTTTATATCCCTAATATATATTATATTCTAAATAAATCTATAACTCTTAATATATTTTATATTTAGAATTATTATTAATTTATATTAAATCTACCTATATAATTATATCCTTTACTAATTATTCTTTCTTATCCTTTTCTTTCTTATTAAGGTTGTTTTTATTTATTATATTTATATTATTTTCTTTTATTTCCTTAGGTTTTTAGGTAATATAATAAGTTAGTAATAAGGGCTTTAGTTTTATTATAAAGAACCTATTCTTTATATTCCTAAATCTATTATTATTGCTTAAGTTTCTATTTAAACTAGAATTATCTTCTACTCTCTTTATTTTATATTTTAGTTTAATTTTCTTTTTATTATTATATAATTTCTTCTTTACTTTATATTTAAGCTTAGTAGGAGTTATCTTAAGTAATAGAGTTTTCTTTACTAAATATAGTAATACTTTAATTTTAAGTAGTTTATTAATAGGTGTATTTAGTAGGTATGCCTATATATACTTAGGTAAATTAAGGATTTAACCCTTATTATAAGTCTTTTTTATATTTTTTAACCCTTAAGTAATTAGCCTAAGTACTAGGGATACCTTTATAATTAGCTTTTTATATATAGTTATTTTAAAGGGTTTTTTCTTTTAAATCTTTAAAATTATTTATATTAATTTATAAAATAATAAGTAATTAATTATCTCTCTATTAAAGCCTAGGTTTAATTCTTATTTTAAACGCTTCTTTATAATAAATTATACTACTTTATTAGAAGCCTTTTTCTAAATATAGTCTAAGTAATATTTAATAACTTTTTAGTCCCTTACTTATATAAATATTACTAGCCTAATCTTTAGGTAAACTACTTTTAATGTCTTATTTTTTAGTTTTATTATTCTAATAGTCTTAAAGTAAATTAGAACCTAATAAAGGAGGAAAGAAAAAAAAAGAATAAATAGAATAATTTAGAGTTAATAAATCTATATTAAATAGGTTTAATATATTTTATAAAAGATAAAAAAAAAAAAGAAGAGAAAAAAAATAAAGTAATTAAAATAAAAGAAAAGAAAAGAAGAATAAATTTTAAGACTTAACTAAATAAAGTAGGTAGAGTAAGTATATATAGTGTAAATGTAAAGTAAGGTTAAAGTAATTATTTAAATTTTATATTTATTATTCTATTAAGTAGCTACTTTTATTGCTATTACTTTAGGACTAGTTATTTAACTAATATATACTTATAGCCTTATTTATAGTCTTTTAAATCTTTTTATTAATTACTACTATTATTATTCTACCTAGTTTTACTTTATTTATTTAAGGTTAAATCTCTTTTAATCTTATTAATTATTCCTTAAGTTTAAGTTTTACCTTAGTTTATTTTAATAGATTTATCTCTAACTTTTTAATTTATTAATTATATAATAACTATTATTTTATTCTAGCTTTCTTTAGTTCCTTTAGTTTTTTATTTATAACTTATTATTCTTTTTTTTTATAGTAAAACTTATTTTTTTATTATTATTATTTTCTTTTTTAGCTTAACTCTTAATTCCTAAGATTATTATAGTTATTTTTCTAATTTAAGCACTAACTCTTCTAATTATTATAGTTATTCCTTTAATTTATATACCCTTTCCTTTATTTAGATTCTTACCCCCTTAGCTTATTTTAATTATTTATTATACTTTTTTAAGTTTAGGTTTCTTTTTATATTATTCTTCTTTTATTATAAGAATATCTTTACTTATTAAAAGATCTACCTAATATTTTCCTTAGTAAATATTTTATATACTTATTTATTAATATATTCTTTTAATCCCCCTTTTAATTTAAATATTATTCTATAGTAAATATATATATTTTTATTTATTTAGTTTATTATACTAAATTAACTATAGTTTCCTCCCTTTTTATAGTATTCTAACCTATTCTAACCTAGATATAGCCTCCTATATTTTTTATAATAAAGTGCTAACTTCTTCCTAATTAGTAATTTAGTTAGTTTAAGTAATTTAAGTAGTTTACTATTCCTTAGTTTTATTCTTAATTTATAAACTATAATTTAAGTATTAAGGTCTATTTAGGCTTACCCTATTTAGATCTTCTTCTTTTTTTTTTAAATTTTAGAATTAGTATAAACTACTACCTTTATACTAATACTTTTCATTTACTTATTCTTAGTATTTAAGTAAACCTAATAAACCCCTATATTCTTTAAAGCTATCTCTTTTCTTTAAGTTACTAAGGCTAGCATTATTAAGGCTATAGCTAATACTATATTTAATCCTTTTTTTTTAAATTATTTTCCTTAATCTTTTAATTATAATATTACTTAAGGGGATTGTTATTACCTTTATAAAATTAAAGTGTTTAGCTATTTATTTATAAGTTATTATTAGAAATAATAGAGGTGGGTGCTATAGAGCACAGCTTACTAAGGTAGTGGGCTTAGTGAGCGTGCACGTACAGATCCACTGCTCTGCAGAGCAGAGCACTGCAGCAAGCTGCAGTCCACTATATCTCACGAAATATGGAAGCTTTTGCGTTGCTTTTAGCACTGTTTAATTCGCTAAAGAATTTGCAATAATAATATCTAATAAATTATATCCAATATCTGACTTTGTAGGTGTGCGCAGCTGGCAAGAGTGATTCTAACGGTCTGTATGGTTGGCAGCTATAAAGGGGTTTTTTACTTCCTTCCCTTATATACCTACTAACCTTATTAGTAAATTCTAGTTACTAGCTAGGCTTTATAAGCTACTTTCTATTTTCTACAAAATTTATTTATATAGGAAAATAAAAAAATAAACTTACAGCTATATAAATTAGCTACTAACATACTTGCAATTAGTTAACTTAGTGAAAATCAATACATAACACTAAAAAACTGATTTTTAAATATTTATATAGAAAGAAAGCCTAGAATTTAGCAATAAAGAATCTAATTCTAAGACTTTTTATAAATTCCTCCTTGTTAAGAAAAACAGTAAAAAATATATATTATAGGGTAGCTACCTTCCCTAACTAAGTAGCTATTAGCTAGCTTAGTTATATCCTTTAATTTATTTCTCTATATCTTTACTAGTTACCTTATAAATCTAACCTAAAGACTAAGCCTACCTTATAGCTATTAGTCTAACTATATAACTGTTAGAATAGGTAGAAAAGGTTAAAAAGTAAGGATTTATAGCGACCTTATAGCTATAAGCCTACGCATACGTAACCTTTAGTTAGAATTCTATAGTTATGCTACCTACGCGTGTGTATACTTACTAGCTTACACTAGCTTACAAAGCCCTCTATAAAGTGCTTCTATTAGTGCTATAATTATAGCACTAATAGTAAGGAATCCCCTATAAATAACTCTATTATTTTTAACACCCCCTTTAAAGAAGTATTAGGGATAGTTATTATAAAGGCGCTAAGGGTAAAAGTAAAAGAAAAAGTTATATAAAATCTAGGAAAATTCTAAAACAAAAAAGGATTATAGAATTATAAAGCCTAAAATTAGGGCTTTAGAGTAAGTAACTTTTTACTATAGTAAAGTATAGTATTTTATAAAGGTATTACTATTAAAAGTAAGAACTTTATTCTTTCTTTATTTTTATAGTTATTTTTAATTTTCTAAGTGTTTTTATTGTTTTTATGCCTTTAGCTAGGCGTTGTTTTTTATAGCCTTTAGCAATAAACTATAGGGGTTTTAGACCTATAAGCTCTAAGAAAATAAGGTGTATAGGGCCTATAAAGGGCTTTATAAGCCTATTAGCAGGCATTTTCTTAGTATCTAGGTAAGTGATTTTAGCAAGCCCTTCTAAGACTAGTTATTAGTTATAGTAAAATTTTAAAAGGGTATACTTAGTATAGCTATAAAGAGTAGGGTTATAAGCGGTTTTTATAGCTCCCTAGTTATTATAGAAAATTTATATAGGGGGTTTTATAGGTGTTTTTAGCTTTATAAAAATCCCTTTAAGCCACTAAAGCTTCTAGAAAGTCTTATAAATAGCGTTAGACTCTGCTTCTGTTATTAATAAGGCTATAGTGCTAGCCTTCTTTAATTTCTAGCTAATTAGGCCCCCTACTAGCTTATAAAGATAAGCATAAGTGGATTTAGAAGAGCTTCTATCTCTAGCAAAATCGCTATTATAAAATCTAACTAAACTAAAGCTAGGGCTAGCCTTAGGGGGTTTTATGTTATTTATAGGGGTAGGGCCCTTATAAATAATAGCTAAATCCTTTATACCTAAAAGGTATCTTAGTAGGTTTTTAGCAGTATATAAATGCTCTAAATGCAGGCTAGCTAGTGTTACGGTCCGTTCCTAGGGGCGGAACCCACCTCACAAAAGGAGGGTTCCGCCGCGCATAGCTAGAGAAGAACAACTTCAACTATATATACACTCGATTACCTACCTATAACTTAAGTGTTCCTTCTTCTTATGACTTTATAATGTACTACACCTATTTATATGAGTACCCCTATTTATATATAATATTTAGCACGTAATAAGTAGTAGTAATTACTGTTTCTTTTATATGCCTATTTGCTATATAAAAGCTAATAATAAAAACTATAAACCTTATATTAATAATAGGAGAAAACTAGTAAAGTCTACCTATTAGCTTAAATTCTTTAATTACTAGCTCTATTACTAAAAACTAACTATAGTAAATCCACTATTTTTAGGCTTTCTACTAAGACTTCTCTAACCTTAAAAATAGAAAGAGACTACTTTTATTATAAAAAGATATTAAAAACCTTTAAACTTTTACTAAATATTAATATATTAATAGTAACCTTTAGATTTACCTAGAGCCCCTAGCTATTAAAAAACCTATCTACTAGAACCCTATAGATTTTGCTATAGTTAATATAGAGTGGAAATTAATAAAAGGCATTATTTATAAAGCTAAGCTAGAATACCTCTTTAAATAAGTAAACCTAGTATTAGGAAATAAGACTATAATACTAAAGAATAGTCTAAAATGCATAAAAAACACCTATAATATAGGTATATATAATATTTCTAAAGATAAGTTAATAGAAGATATAATAAATATAGAAATTAGGGGACTGCTAAAGACCCTAAATATCTTATTTTATACTAAGGAAAACTATACTTCCTTATAGAAAGGGGACTATATTAGCACTAGCTCCTATTAGGAAACTATCCTAGAAATAAGAATCTACCTTTATTTAACTTTTAGCATACTAAATCCCCCTTTAGAAACCCTATTAAATCCTATAGGAATTAACTAAAATAAGGTAATTTCCTACTTACTTAGTAGTTAGGAAGAATATATACCTTCTCTATAAGCAATAGAATCCTAGGGATAATAGTGTAAGCCTAATATATATAATAAATTCTAGCAGTTTCTTACTAATATATATAACTAGTAAGAGTCTATTCTTAGTAAGATCTGCTATAGTAATATAAAGGAAATTAATAAAGTAGTAACCTATATAATAGCTATACTAAAGGCTTCTAAATTAGCTAAATTCTACTAGTAAACTATAGAGTAAGCCTAATACCCTCTATTAACCTTAGAATAGGTTCTAACCTTAAATATACAATGCCTTATAGTATTTTTTAGAATAATAAGCGTATAAATATAACTAACCTATATAGCAACTCTTAATGCCCTTTACACTAAGACTTCTTAGCTCTAAGGGCACCTAGTTAATAGAGAGTTTTATAAAACTTTATATAACCCCCTACTCTATAATAAGCTACCCCTTAGGAATACTATATACGCTTAAAGACTATTATTTATACCTATAGAATAGTAACCTAAAGATAAGAACCCTTATAATAATCTAGCTATCTAAGCCCTAAAGATAATAAACTATTTAGTAGAACCTTCCTAGAAACTTAGTAATATTAGATACCTTAACCCTAAAATAAATTTAAATAATATTAATAGTAAGGCTATTAAATATAAAGGCAAATCCACTATCTTTATAAATATAAACCTCTAAATCTAAGTAGTTAGGGATTACTATAGCTACGCTAGCCCTAACTACTAAGAATAAATTATATACTAAGTTTAGTATCTTTTCTATAAAGCTACCTATATATAGTACTACTAGTATCTTAATAATATAGAAAGAGCTATAATATTCTATAATTTTAAGTTAGTATTTACTATAGTTAAGAAAGAATTTAGTATTAAAATTTAAGATACTATTACTTAGTTTAACTAAACTAAATTTATTAGGGATAATATATTATTTAAGACATTCTTATAGGAATTTATAGTAAAGGTTTTCTTTTATATTAAAGCTAATAGGGAATCTACTAACCTTTAGCTTCTTACCTATCTCTACTATAAGCTTTATATAAAGCTTTAGTAAATCTACCCCTAATTAGTAGAATCTAACCACTAGAATATATATATTAACCTAATAAAGGGTAAGAGGTATAACCTTAAGGACTTTATCCTAGGTAATAAAACCTACTATAGAATAGAGAGAAGTAAGGTTTAAACCTCTACTTACCTCTTTATAAAAAACCTAGATTTAATAGATAATAATACCCCCTGCCCTATTATAAAGGCTTACTAAAATAGGCTGCCTTACTATAATAGCTATTATAGTAGCAGTTATAGCCTGCCTTAATACTAATAGGGTAGTTACTGCTAATACTTATAAAGCTAAAAATAATATTATAATTTTAGTAATAGGTATAATAGTAGAAACTACTAGCCTTAAGGCTACTTACACCCTTTCTAACCTAATTATAGTTACTCCTATAAGGGTTATAAGAAGGCCCTATAGTAGTCCCCTAAGGAACCTAAAGAGAATGTATTAATAGCTACTTTTAATGCTAGGGAGGCAGACCCCCTTAGGCAATAGGAGGAAACTAAGCCTAAATGCTATAACTCCTTTAAGCGCCCCTAGTATAATTATAGAGGTTATAAACTATAATTCTATAAGAAATAGGTACCTAAAGAGGGCAATAGCGTAAACTATATAGTTATAGTAAATAACTTTAATATAAAAGCTAAGGAGTCCTACCTTATATCCTTAGAATACTATATAATTAAGGAAGGCGTTATTAAGAGTAACTTAGATAAGAATAAATCTAACTTTATAAATACTTTCTATATTAAGGAGCTTACACTCCCCCTTAATATATACTATAAAAAGATTATAGTATTTAAAAGACTAACTAATAGCTAGGTTATTAAGGCAGTAATAAGGCTATATTAGCTAGAAATTACTAGGAAAAGAAAGGTAACTACCTATTTTAAGGTAAACCTTTACTTTAATAACTAAGGGTAGGACTATAAAATCTACCTTAACATAGGGACTTTATTAATACTAGTTAATAAAGAGTGGCTTTAGTAGAATAGTTATAATATTTAATAGGGAACTTAAAAGCCTAAACCTATAAATAGTATAAATTCCTTCTTTTATATTATAAAAACCATTACTTTTAACTTTTATATAAGGGGTAAAGCTAGAGGAAAATTAATATCTAGTCACTTTCCTATAACCACTAATATAATAAAGAAGCTTACACTAAAATTATTAATTAGCATAGATTTTATATATAATTATAGCATTAAAATCAACTTTATTAACCCTAGGGTTGTTTTCTAATCTATATATAATATAACTATACCTAGCTGTATTTTCTGCCCTACTAATATAGTCCTAACTAGAAGGGTTATTACAATACACTATATTACTATACTGCTATATAGCTTAGAATTTATACTAGTTTTTTAAAAGAACTATATAATATATAAGGCTATAAGCATTTATTACTTTATCTTAAAGAACCACTAGATTTTTAATAGTATTATAGATTATAGGCAGGTAAAATGCTTACTAATCTATAACTTTATAGACCTTCTAATTTATATTAAGCCTAACTAAAGACTAGGAAACCTTTAAGGTCTAAACTCTATAGACTCTTACTTTACTATAGATAATATTAAGAATTTCTCTGCCTTCTATAGTTATAATATTAATATTCTATTAGGCTATAAAGAGCTAGTAATACTAAAAAATATCTTTCCCCCTAAAATAAAGAAAGACACTAAGGATATAGCTAATAACCTTAACCTTAAGGTAGTTAATAGCAGCGTCCCCTTATATAGCATTATATACCTAAATAACATTCTATTTATTATAAATAAATTTAGCATTAAAATTACAAATCTTAACCTAATAGCTACAGAAAAACCTATTAAACTTACTAATATATATAATGTTTACTATAACTAAGGGGTAGTGCTAATGCCTAAGGAGGAATAAATATACATTAATTTTATTAATAGTTAGTAAAATTAGCTAAAACCCTTATAAGTATATTATTTAAGTAAGAAGGATTTTAAGAAGTTCTATAAAATCTTTAATAAAAAGTATAAAGCTAGTAAGGTATTCTACCTTAGGGTAGGAGAAAAGGCACTATACCTATACCTAGGTTTCCTTATATAGTATAACACTAAGAAAGAATATAAAGGAAGAGTAGTAATTAATATAAGACCTATAAACAGTATTACTATTTTAGATATATACCCTTTACCTAATTAAAGGGATATTATAGAGGATACCTATAGAAAGTATTAAATATCCCTCCTAAATACCTTTAGTTTCTTTAACTAGCTCCTAGTATAGTATAAGCACTGTAATAAAATAGTAATTATCTCTAAGAGAGGAATTAAGGTATTCTATATTATAATATAAGAATATAAGAATTCCCTAGTATATACTTAGCGCTTTATAAATAAGCAATTCTATAAGCACTAAGCCTTTATATAAGTATATATTAATAATATTATAATTTTCTCTAACACCCTTAAAGAGTACCTAGCCTACCTTAAAATTATATTTAAAATCCTTAAGAAGTGCTACCTATATATAGTAGCTAAGAAGTTATTTATTAGCTATTTATTAATTTAGCTCTTAGGTTTTATTATAAACGTAAAGGGTATTACTAACATTAGTAACTATATTAAGGCATTTAAAAACCTCTAAATACCTACTATACTCTTAAGTCTTAAAACCTTTATTAAAATAGCTAGTTTTCTCTATATAAAGGTCCTTTAGTTTAATTTATATATTAAACCCCTATAGAATAGAAAGACTAAAATACTTTAAAACCTTTATAAGAAAAATAAACTCCTTATTAGGTTATCTAAGTAGGTATAGAAATACATAGCTTAGCAGGTAAGTTTTACACCCTTAAAGCAGGAAATTATATCTTTTAAAGCAATTTAGGAATTCTTATATACTAAGATTCTACTTTAGTACTATAACCTTAAGAGGCCCCTTTTCTTTAAGGTTAATATATATAAGGAGGGTTTTAGCTTATATACTTTCTAATTAATAGTTAATTAGAATAGCACTAGTATTCCTAGGAAGAATATTAATAGTAATAAACTATACCCTATTTTATTTCTCTTCTAGCTAACCTTAGCTATTAAGAAGAGATATAGCTTAATAAAGGCAGAGGTAGCTGTAATTATATAGGGGATAAGGAAACTAAGGAAAATAGCCTAATTTAATACATTAGCTATAAATATTATTACTAATTACTTACTAATAAAGGGAATTATTAAGCATACCTCTCTTATAATAATAAATCTTAATAAAGCTAACCTTAAGCTTACTAAAGTTACTAATTATCTCTTATAATTTAAAATCTATATTATTTACATCCCTAGCACTTTAAATGTAGTACCTAATACACTCTCTTATTTACTAGTTAATGTTAGCTATAGGGAAGTAGCTAACTATAGTAGCTTTAATAAACTTAATGCTTATATATATTTTAGAGAGGAATTTATAGCCTCCACTATTATAAATAAGGATCTAAAGAATTCTATAATAGCAGGGTATTAGTATAATGTAAAGTATAGCTAGATTATTAAGGGTATTACTATATATAGAGAGAGGCAACGCTAAGCTAATTAGAACTAACTATAAATTCCCTTATATAGCTAGGACCTCTAAGATAATAGGCTCCTTTATTACTATAATTTAGAAGAATTACACTAACTCTATATCCCTTAAAACTATATAAAAGCCCTCCTTTAGTTAACTTATAATAATACTTACTATTTTAAAGTAAGGAGAATAGCTAAAGAGCTTTTTATAGTCTACTTCCTATATATAAATAGCTAGATACGCACCTATATAGCGCACTATAATATCTATAGAGAAAATACAGTCCTTTAATCTTAAGCCCTAAGGGAAATAAAACCCTTTTAAATAAGGCCTATGCCTTTCTATAGTATTTTATTAGATTTTATTATAAATATACTAAAAGTTAGCTTAAAAATATAATATAGGCAGTGGAAGGATTTACTACTTATAACTTACTTTACTTAGTTAACTACCTCTTTAGTAAGAAGATAATTCTTATCCTAGGCTATAAAGAGTATTTAGTAAAAATCTAGGCTAAACTTCTACTAAAGGGACTCTACCTTACTAACTAAGAACTACTATAAGAAATTATTAGTAATAAGGACCCTAAGTTTATTTTTAACCTTTAAATTATACTTTTCTATAAGCTAGGAGTAAAATTCCTTATAGTAGTAGTATATTACTTATAAACTAATAGTATAGCTAAGCGTAAAAATTAAACTGTAATTATTACAGTATAATATTATATTATAACTAACCTAAATATCCCCTAGCCCTTAATACTTCTAGCGCTTTAACACTACCTTAATAATATAGCTATAGCCTTAATTAACTAATTACCTAATAAACTTATACTTAGTTATAAGCTACTTATAGTAATAAACCTTCTCTTAAATCTAAATAAATCTATTATAAACCCTAAAAACACTAACTTATTAGTGCTTTAGAAGTTATACTAAAGGGAAGCTAAGTATATTATTATAATAGTAGCTATACTTATAAAAATTAAATATAACTCTTAGTATAATCTAGTGGATATTAATATAGGGAATATAGTATACTTTAGGCTACACTTAGAATATAAGCTCCTAGGTAAGCCTAAGAAGAAATAGTCTCCTTAGTATACTAAACTATATAGGGTTTTAAAGTAAATCTCTTCTTTCTTTTTTTACTTTAATTTTCTACTAACTTTAAGAATTTATTTAGTAGTTTCTATAGCTTATATTTAAAAACTATAGTAAAGTAAAGACTCTTTTAGAAGAGTTAAGCCTATACTACTATTAGTAAACTTAACTAAATTAGGAAAAGTAGATTATTAGGAAATTAAGAGAATTTAGAAATATTATATATAATTTTTTTAAAAGAAGGGTAGAAAGCTTTATATTAATTTCTTAATCTACTAAAAGGAATACTCTACTAAAGATAATTAGTGGATTTCTAAAGAAGATATATATATTAATGCTATAGAAATAGTTAATAAGTACCTTACTATAAATACTATTAATTAGGATAAGGAATACTATAAAAAAGGTCTTATAATGCCTTCTAATTAATAAATATTCTAAGTTATATTAGCCTAGCGTTTAATTTTGTAAATATATATAGGGAATTCCCTATTAGTAGAAAATATTAATTATTTCCTAACTCCTAGTATATTATAAAAGCTTACCTTAAGCTTACTTCTATAAAAGCTCTATTAAGGTATATAAAATCCTTTATTTCCTACACTTATTTACCTTCTTTTTTTACCTTCTTTTCTTTACTCTTTTATCCCTTTTTTTTTCTTAAAAATTTACACACTGCTGCTTTCTTTCCTTATATTAGTTAGCTAGGTTAATCTATAGCTTTTATTAGCTTATATAAACACACCGCTTAAACCTTAAACCTTCCTAAGCCTTTTTATAGCATATTAAATCCACTAGCTAAAGGTTATTAGTATTAGTTTTACTAATTACTACACTAAACCCTAGTAAAAGTTAAGCTAAGAAAAGTATTAGTAAGATATATATAGTAAACTCCTACGTTTTTCCCTATCCTTATATATCTAAGCCTTTATTAAGCCCTATTCTTACTAATAGCTTTCTATAAGCCTTTTAAAGAAATTAGCCTCTAAACTTAAGAATAGTATAGATTCCTATAATATTAACCTAGCTAACCTACTAGGACTTATATTTAACCCCTATCTTTAGGAGACTAGTATTTTAACTAGCTAGCTAGGAGATATTTATACTACTTAGAATAGTAAGTTCTATAATAAATATAGTAATAATATAAGCATACCCTATATTACTCCCTAAACCACTATAGTTAACCCTAATAAGGATAAGGATGTTTTTAATATAAATAATATAAATAACTAAGGGATAGGCAACGCTAAGAGCATTAAAGCTTAAGCCCTAATAGGCTAATCCTTAATAAATATAACTAATAAACTATTAACCACTACTAGGGATATAGCGAGGCGTATTACTAACACCCTAATATATTAATATCTCTATTAGTTTAAAAGGGCTAATAGTAAAGCGTATAAACCCTATAATAAATTAGATAATATTAACTTTATAGCTATAGTTAATATAAAAAAGGACTATATAAAGTAGCAATATACTAATAAGCAGGGATCTAAGAAGAAGGATTAAGCCCTTAAAGATGCACTCTATATCTATAGCGTAGAATTCACTAGGGCTAGAGCTAGAATTAGCTAGAATAAATTTAGTGTTAAGAAAGATAATCCCCTTTACAAACTATACTTAAAAGTAGTAGCTTACTATATTAATATTTTTAAGGAACTTAACACTTAAAGCAGTAAGGTTATAGCAGCCACTATAAAAGGTAATAAAGCTTAAGCTAAAGGTAAATTAAAACTCCTAGTAATTTACACTACTTATAACTCCCTCTAAATAGCTATTTTTATTTAAAAGGATAGGGGTAGCTATAAAAACTATTACTAAACCTTTTAGCTTCTAGCTAAAGCTATTATTATTACTAAATATATAAGCAATGCCTTTAGCCACCTAAATAAAACCCTTAGTAGCCTTTTAGTAATAGTTAGTAAGTTCTACTTTATAAAAATCCTTAAGCTAAGCGCTTATAAGGCTGCTATTATAGCTAAGCAGTTATTAGGTATATAGAATAAAGTCCTTATACACATTATAGCATTAGAAATAGCTATAGAAGCTCTTAAGTTTACTATAATAAACTATAGTAAACTATTTAAAACATACTATAATAGCATTAAAGGCCTTATAAATATTTATAATATTATAAAGACTAAGACCCTAAGGATAGTTAATACTAGAATTAAAAAGGCTACTAAATCTATACCTATAGTAAAGGCTATAAAGGACATAGAATCCTGCCTTATTATATTAAAGAAACATAAATCCACTATAGCTGCCTTAATCTCTACTATTAAAACCTTTATTAAATTGCTCTAAACTAATATAAAGGCTGTTAAGGCTAAGATATAAACTATTAAAACCTTAGTAGCGCCCCTTATAGGCACCCCTAGGTTATCCACTATAATACATTCTAATAAGCATAATAGAGTTAATACCCTAACTCTTTAATTAAGGTATTTTATATATAGTAAGCACTAGCTAGCTAATATAAGTAATTTAATAACTATACTATAAAAGGGGGATTCTAGTAATTTATTTAGTAGGATATTCTAGTATTTTTATTATTTCTTACACTATTATTTTAGTAGCATCCTACTATAGAGATTCTAGTAATTATATAAGTGTAAGTAATTTTAAATATTCTATATTACTTTCTGCTTTAAGGGGCTAAAGTTAGTAAGAAATATAATAATTTAGTAAGATAGGTTAATTTTATAACTTCTATAGTTAGGAATATAGAATCCCTATAGGATTCTACCTATAATTAGTTAATATTAGGGTAAATAAGATATATAGATACTCTTAACTTTAAGCTATAAAAACTACATTTCTATTATATAGAAAGTATTATTAATACTAGCGCCTGCCTTAGGTTATAAAATACTATAATATTCTAGTTCTTTATTTACTTAGCTAAGGCTATAGCTTAGATGCTTAGGTACACTACTAAGCATAAAAACCTTACCTTACTATAATCCCTTTATAACCCCTTCTTAATTAATAATATTATTACTTTCTTATTATAGGCTGCTTCTACTCTTTTTTTTATTATTATTATTAGCATTTCTCTTATACTTAGCTATACCCTTTACTATCCCTTTAGTAGCTACTTTTCTATATAAAACCTTTATTTCCTTATATAGCTATATAGAGTTTCTTTAATTCTAATATAGAAACTATTATAACTAGCTATATAATACTAACTTTACCTTAAAAAACTCTTTTAACTAAAAGAGAGATTAACTAAAATTATAAGGAGATACTTAACTTTTTTACTAAATTAAGTAATATATATTTTAAGGCTTACTATAATACTAATACTATAGGCAGTATATAATAAATAAGAAAACCTTCTATCTTTAAATTATACTACATTATAACTACTAAGGACCTTATTAAAGGGGGTTTTTATAAAATATTCCTACTTTATAAAATCTATAAATTATACTACCTCCTAATAAGTAGTAGCTTACTAAAGATAAATATAGCTTTTACTTACTATATTATAGAACTAAGTATAAATACTTTTATTTAGCTCCCTCTAACTATTACTATTTATATTAATAAAACTTTTACTAAGTAAGACCTTTAGGCTTATACTAGGAGTAGCATTAAGGATATAATAAACCTTTATAATAGAATTATTTTTTTTAGAATCCCTTAAGCTTAATAGCTTATTAATTTCTTTATTTATCTTACTAAGGCCTATAACTATACTAGCATTAGCTATGTTTCTATTACTTATTATAAATTAGTAAAAGACTAAGCTAGTATCTTTATTAGGCATTATTTATATCTAGTTAATATATACTATAAGGTTCTCTATATTAGCATAGAGAAGATCTAAACACTTACTACCTATATTTAAATATTAGCTAATAGAATAGGCTATAATATATATATTAATAATACCTAAAAGGATTAATATAGTATAAGTGCTAATAAAACTAAGTAGGAACTTAACTTTAGTATAATATATCTTTATAATAAGGTAGGTTTTGCTTAATATTAGGAGAAAGCTAAGGCTATAGTTATAACCCTTAATATTTATACCCTTAATGCTATAGCTAACTACTAAGAATAAAAGATCTTTAAGAGAATCCTAATTAACCTTATAGTTTAATATACCCTAGCTAGTAATATTTACTTTATAATAGTATACTAAAACTATACTATAGACCTTAATAACCCTATAGCTAATAAGGCTACTAGTAAGGAGAAGGCTACTAGTAATAGTAATGTATTTATAAGTAATAGAAATAAGTAGTAATAGTGTAGGATATAGCAGTATACTAGGGGTAAACCCTAGGGGGTATAATAGGTTTATAAGGAATGTAGAATATTACACTAATTTTACTTACCTATATTTTCTTTTATTATTAGTATAACTCCTATAGGTTAGGCTATAACCTAGCTATATATAAACTATATAGCTTATTTCTTTTCCTTTTAATTTCTTAGCTTTATAGATAAGCTACTATAAGCCTACCTTTTTCCTTTCCTTTCTTTCTTTTTTTTTTTTTTATTTAAATAGCTTAGAATAAGCTATATTTTCTTCTATAAAGAGGGGGACCTATTATAGTCTATTCCTAGGGGCGGAACCTACCTTATAAAAGGAGGGTTCCGCTGTGTATAGCTAGAGAAGAATAACTTTAACTATATATACACTTAATTACCTACCTGTAACTTAAGTATTCCTTCTTCTTATAACTTTATAACGTACCACACCTATTTGTGTGAGTACCCCCATTTACGTGTGACATCCGGCACGTAACAGCTAGGGCTGTTAAAAGCCACTGCAGCGTAAAAGCAACATTAGGTCTTGTTAATAGTATAAGATACATAATAGTACTAATAATGCTTTAATATTCCTTTATATCCTCTTTAGATATAAGGGGCTTAATAAGCTATTGTTTTAAGACCCCTAGCTATAGCGGAATTCCAATAGATTTATAATTTTCTAGCTTAAAATATACTAAGGCCTTTAAAATATACTGCTTTTAGTGTATCTTTAAGACCCTATTTTTTTAGTTACACTAAATTTAAACCCCTAAGAAAAATTCTATAGGGCCCCTATCTTCTATAGGGTAAGCCTTATAAAGGGATTCCTTAAGCTCCTTAATATATTGCAAATCCGCCCCTATTAAAAGGTAATTATCAACATAAGTTATAATAAAGGTATGCGTTTTTAAATTATAGAATATAGTAGGGTTAGAGGTAAGAGGGCTAAAACCTAGGTTTTTAAGAACTAAGGTTAGTGTCTATTGCCACTCTTTAGAGCTTTGCTTTAAGCTATATAAGGATTTTCTTAGTATAATAACTAAGTCCTTAGCAGCTTTATAGCTAAATTTTTTTAGCTAGCTTAGCTAGTTATAGATTTTGTTTAAGAAATTTAATAAATCCCTTAGGAATTTGCATATAAATAGTCTCTTTTAGGTAGCTGTTAAGAAAAGCCCCTATAAAATCCACTTACTCTATTTCCTAGTCTTCTTAGGCTACTATAGCTAATAGTATTCGTTAGCTAGGGGGAATACTAGTAGCGGCAAAGGTATTAGTATAATCTAAGCCTTCTATTTGCATAAAACCTTTAGCAATAAGTTAGGCCTTGTATTTTAAAGGATTATTTTCTTTATCCTTTTTAAGCTTTAAAACAAGCCTATTTCTTAGCACTCTCTAGCCCTTAGGGATATTTTCTTTTCCTATAAATTTAAAAGTGCCTGCCTTTAGAAGTTGCTTAAATTCGCTAAAAACAGCTTATAGCCACTGTTTTTTCTATAAGCTAGCTAAAGCTTGCTTCTAAGACTTAGGCTTAGAGCTATTATTAGGCCTATTTTCTTTAGCCTTTAGCTATGCCTTATAGTAGGTTTCCTTAAAAAGGGCTGCTAAGTTAATATCTATTTTATCTAGATTATTTAGTTAATTTTTATCCAACTCTAGGTCCCTAGGACTCTAAATTAATTCAGGCTCTTTATTAACTATCTGATCAGAAGATACTATAGGGTAATCCTTAATAAGAATACCACTATTTTAGTTATTTTCCCCCTTTAAGGAATTATCCTATAGAAGGTTCTAAGGGGCACTTAGATCCCTCTCTAAAGAGATATCCCCTATAGAAGACCTAGGGAGGCCTAAATTTATAGGGCCTATAGGTTCTATAATTCTTATAAAGCTAGTTTTAGTAACTAGTCTTTTAAAAGGAATATAAACTAAGTAGGTCTTAGAGCCTAAATTAGCTAATAACCTTTTAAGGATAGTCCTAGGGGCTAGTTTTTAAGCTTTAGGTCTTTTTTCCATAGGAATTAAAACCTTACAATAAGAGCTAATAGCCCTAATACTCTTATAATTAGTAGGGCTAATCTCTAAGGTAATTAGGGCATTTTCTTTAAAATCTGCGGCTAATAATTGTGCTAGGCTAGCTAGTTTTATAGAATTTACTATTATATTTATAAGATTTATAATAGCAAAAATAATAAAATTCTATAGATATAAGGGTAGACTAGACTAGTGTAAGGTAGCCCATAGCCTATCTATTATAATATAGATAGCCCTCTTAGCTAGCCTATTTTGCTTATAGATATAAGGGGAAGAAGTAGTAAATTTTATCCCTTTTTTTACTAGCTACTATTAGTAAGTAGAATTAACCTCTCTACCCTTATTAAAATATAGATATTTAGGGTAGGTACTGAAATTAAGCTTTAGGGATTTAAAAAACCCTTTTATAGCTAGGAAAACAGTAGGGCCCTCCTTATTTAGTAAAGAAAATAGCTACTTATATCTAGTTTTTCAGTCTACTAAAATAAGGCACATAGGGTGCTTATTATAAGGCATAGGGCTTATCTTTACTATATCCCCCTCTAGTCTATTTAGAGCCCTAAGGGGGTCTAGAATTAGGGTTTTAAAGGGCTTTTTAACTGCTTTTGTTTAATTATAGGTTAAGCAGTTAAAATCCTTTTCTTTAACCTTAGAAAAATCTAGGATTTCCTTAGCTAATAAGCTAGTTTTCTTTAGTAATAGTAGACCTAGGTGCCCTAGTCTAATATGCCAGATTCTAGCTAATCTTAGCAAATTTTAGTACAAATTTAGCTTAGGGTCTTCTATAAGATCCCCTATAAGCTCTTTTTTAGCCACTATAACACCTTCTTTAATAGCTCCCTACTAGGCCCCTTAAGAATCATAGGCCTCTTAGGGAGCTATTAGAGGCCTAGGGCCTATCTTAGCTGGATTTTTAAATACTAAATCTACTAAAGCCTCTTTTATAATTTTTCTAGGGGCCTTTAATAGCCCTATATTAGAAGGAAAGACTTCTATAAATTTAGGTGCCTAGCTTATAAGCTTTAGTAAAGAAGGTACTACTAAATTAGTAGGTTCTAGGTTAGAACTCTCTAATTCTTTAATTTCTAGAGCTTCCTTAGCCTATACAGGTTCCTTAAAGGGAATTTAGACCTCTATAGGGTAACTAGTAACTATATAACTAAAATGACCTGTTAAAAATAAC